>JAVQJD010029603.1:0-19460 GCA_036023655.1 Nannoperca australis | reverse complement strand
TAAATGAATATGCCTATGAAATAAATGTAAATAAATTAAAAGTATTTTGATTAGTTAATATTATTTTTATTTATACATGTATTCTCTCATTTATTTATTCCAGGATTTACTTCATAGCATATGTATTTATTTCAAAGGCATATTTATTTAAAATTGATTTAAATATGGAAATGTTAATTCCATAAATGATGTCCTGTTCAACCAATTATCCAATAAGAATTGTAAACCTGTTTAACTATATATGTTGTTGAAAGTTAGTCGGTCTGCACAATTAAAGGCTTCAAATCAATCAGTGTGCTCTGGGGTCGAATCTGATTGGTCGTCTTGTTCATCGTCAATTGTTGAATTATGTTTCAAAGTGTTTCATCTACTTTTCTCTTATTAGAGCACGCCATGTGATTCGCAATGTACAAATGTGATTGGCTGAGAGTAATGTGAGATGCTTTATGACACATGCAATTGGTCGGTGAACCTAAACCTGAAAAGACGTCTGGGTCCAGACCTTGGTCTGCCTATCAGTGACCTTGTCTATATATTATGATTTATTGGGAGAAACTAAGCAATTATATGTAATATCAGACATTCGGCTTCCCCATATAGCCAGAATAGAATGATTATTTGTTTCATAATGAGATTGGCAGTCAGATCAGGCTCCTTAGATCGAATTGTCAAATAGTCAACTATTCGGGGAAACCCCTGCCTAATTTAACTGTATATTGCTTGGAGATGTGTGGAGAACAGAGGTTTCAAGCCCAATTATGTATTCCCTAAACCAACAACAAAGTTATTAAAAAACTAAGAAGAAGAACAGTCCAGTCCAAATATGCAGACTTGGCCTATTTGATTGTGGTGTGGTCCTTCAGGTTTTCTCAAATTCAGCTGGGTTCAGTCTGGTTGGGTCAGTGGTGTAGTAGTAGCATGGTCTGGTTTTAGGCCCATGCAGAACTAATTCAAGTTTTACTTCAGCAGAGGGTTTCGCTACCAGACTATGACAGATGGTTCTTTTTTTTGTAGTGGTGTGAGTGTGTGTTACCCAGTCTGTATTAACAAATACATAGCATCACGTATTTTCTAAGTCAGTGTGTTGAAAATAGCAGGGTCTACAGTAGAGCATCTTCAAACAAAACCTAACAATTCATGCCAAAAGAGCTGATTAGAGTGTGCATCAGTCGTTTCAGCCAAAAATGATCAACCTTAACCTTCAAGTGACAAAGCCCTCTAGTGGCTGTAGGAGTTATGACTAATTATATCTACCAGGAACCAAGGAGGAAGTAATGTGACAGTAGAGCAACAAACCGCAAAATATAAGACTTTAACACAGGAGTCAACTTTTGTAAATTTTTAAAGTGATCCTGATTGTTCACTGCATTGTTTTTGTGCCAAACTTTAACCATAGTGTAAGATATGTGTAAGATAGTGTAAGAGTGTAAGACACTGATGTCATCCTCTGTCAGATCAGAAACAGTTTTATGTTGTTCTGGAGAGCACGGATCAACGATGTATTTTGTTGTTTGATTTGGAGGACTTGTTGGTAGCATCTTAACATCCAACCAGTGATTTAAGTAATGTACTGAAGTACAAATTTCAGGTACTTGTACTTTTCTTTTCATGCCACATTCCTACTCCACTACATCTCACAGGGAAATAGATAAATGTAGTGAAGTAATTAAGTACACTGACAGCTTTAGTTACTTAAAAAATTTAGATTTTTGCATCCAAAACATATAACGAGCCTTTAAAATATGATATTTAGCTGAAACGATTAATCGACTGACTATTTTGATCGGTCAAGTCATTTATTCTTCTAAAAAACAATTCCTGGGTGCAGCTTCTGAAATGTGAAGATTTTCTTCTTTTCCTTTTAATTATTTCAGTTTATTGTTAATAATGTTGAGGTTGGGACTGATGGTTTGGACAAAACAAACATTGTGAAGGTGTCACTTTGAGTCAAACAATCAATTGACAAATGCTGAAAACAATCAGCAGATTTATCCATAATGAAAATAATCGTTAGTTGCAGGTAGTAAAAATGAGCTCTACCTCAACTAACTAACAGTAATGTCCTGCTTTTACATGAATAAGGAGGAAGAATCATCTAATGAGATCAGATATAACAGTAGAACAGCCACAGGGGACTTTTAATACTTAATACTTTAACTACATTTTCCTGATTATACTGTTACTTAAGAAACATTTTCAATGCAGGCCATTTACTTGTAACAGAGAAATTTTACATGTGACATTACTACTTCTACTTTAGTAAAGAATTTGAATACTTCCATCCAACTCTGTCTCCTAAAAAATGATTTATACTAGTGTTTGGCAATAGCAAATACATTTTGTGAGAAACATAATTCAATCTGAATTTTCTATCAACATAATGAGGAAATGTTTTTAATACACATACCTGCAAAGAGGCAAAATACTCCTTACCAAACCATTTGTACCATTAACATGTTTGTTAACTTGATACGAAAGAGCTTTAGATTATATTAAAATTAACTTACTGTTTATTAAACTGAAACCTCTTTAATGAGAGACAGAACAAAGAAAAAGAACACGCTGCACTTGTTGGGGTGCTCTTGAATTTGTTGCTGGTGTTAAGTTGTTAATTGAGATACCACCTGGTTCACCGACAGCTAGCTCACCTATCAACAGTTTGGTAGAGGGGCTATCGGCCCTCACTGGACACAGCCTTGGAAAAATATTTTAAAAAGCAAATTCTTCCTCGCTCACTGACTGGAGTGCTGATGTTGAATGCTGCACAATAATGCCACTGCTGGTTGGAGGCTTTAGTGCAACAACACTGATTGTTGAGGCCAGCCAGAGAGAGCAAATAAAATGAAGAGATAGATACTGCCTATCTACTGCCCCTGCAAATTGAACAGTGCAACCACAACCTACTAGAGGGCCCTCCACTGGTGTAGTTACTGGTGTACATGCCTTGCCTGAAGGCAGATAGACAGACCTAGGCCCACTTCCTCAACCTGCTTCATAGCAATAAATTCCACGTTTCATGAGGTAAAGTGAAACCACATGGTCATGTAGTCAGACTATACTACTAGGTGGTGACTATACTATACACAATTTGGTTGCTAGATAAGTGATAGGTTCACAGTCCTTCAACACAAACCATATTAAAAGAGTTTAGAGTTGTACCTCGAACAACTTCACAGTTGGTTTTAAGAAATTCACCAATTTGCTGTATCTTTGCCATTAAATGTGTCATTTAGGACTTCAAAGTCATTATGAATCTACTTTAAAAACAGGAAGCGTACACATGTTCCACTGATATAAACACAGTTGTAAATCGTTCTTTTTGTCTCTTGCTACTGTTTATCTAGACAACATCTGTGTCAAAAACAGAAATCTGGTCAAAGTAAAGTTAGTCAAACCTGACAGAAAAAAATGCTTTGTGATTTATCACAGTTTTTGAAGGCCTGAACAAGCTGATAAGCTGCATAAGAATTGGTTATTTTCCCCAAACTAAATGTATGATTGAAGCTGTTATGGCAAATAACACTTTAATAAGGGCTGGGTTGAAAAAAACAGTCAACCCACCCTTGTTGATGTCAGATAAAGAGCTTATTTCCTGCTCACAAACCGGGTTTCACTGCACTGCTGAGCTGACAATAACAACCACCTTCCCTCAGGTGGAAGCGTCTGCTGACTGACCGCCTGTAGGGCTGCACCTCAGCCATCTCAGGTGGCCTGGAAACCCCCATCTGCCCCTGCAACACACACAACTGAAAGCGACAGTTTTATTTTTGGAGTGGCCACAGGCACTGTGGCTCGCTCCCTTAAGGTTTCAGTTCACTTCAGGATGAGTCGGCCATGTGGCACTCTGAACCGGGATTAACAAGCAGAGAGCAGTTTGTCCCGACAGCCGCACGCCGAAGGTAAACCAGTCAAACTCAGTGTCTGTTGATTGACAAGCTGGTGGTACTGCAGCATTGTCCTGACCCGTCGCCCAGGTGCTAAACTGCAAACGGTGCATAGGATTTGATAGAAGCATGTGCACGATCTGAAATCTTCAACGCATGATGCATATCAGACATTATATCCGTGAGAGGAAGAGTTTGTTATTAAGTGTTTACCATGTTGTATGTTTCTGCACAGTTTTGTGCCATGATAGATACATGTAAGAATAGTCAGAACAAAACCTGATTACCAGAACATTGATTATACTTATATATATATATATATATAGTTATTATTTTATTTGCCTTTTATCCACTTTAAGTTGTAAATGGTAAATAAATGAATTGTATGTCTCTCTTTTTACGCTGAACTATCGTTTGCTTTGCAGTCTATCCAGCAAAACACTAGCAACACCCATTTCCACTTCAGGTAAGCTCACATTAAAGATATAGATATTGTGGCAGCGATTTAATTAATCAAGAGCTCGCCCTCCAGTTTGTTTGAGTTCTTTAAAGCTAGATAGATTGAGGTCATGGTACAGTTTTATCACAAACCTAATCTTATACTTCCCTCTTTTGAGCTGCTCCAGTGGAAGCCTCCCAGATATATAACCCCAGAGCCTTAAAAGGGGGACTTCTCATGTGTCAGCTGGCCTCCTTGTTACTGTGTGACTGCAAGAGTCACTTTGACAACAGGAATTCATGTTAAACATTTGCTCAAAACCAGCCAGAATGTTGTACATTTCAAGACATCTCACAAGATGCATTTCTATCCTGCAACTTCAACACTTTAAATATTCAAGTCAGAGATTCTCAAACTTGCGGAAAATATCCAATTGGGTATATTTATCCTGCTCCTCTTGGACCAAACCGGAGCTAACATGACATTAATGAAAATTTAAGATAATCATCGCTCCGAAACACAAGGCTAAGCTCACAGTTGGAGCAGCTCTAAGAGGATTTGGGCCTCAGATTGATTTCTAGCAGACTGAGGCTGTTTGTGTGAGTACAGGACGGCAGGCAGCAGGTGCTCAGTGTCAGGATGTTTGCTCTTATTTCCCTAGGTCTAAAATTAGACTGTGGTCACCTAAAGATACTACAATATTCAGGCAGAGAGGGAACAATTCAGCTTATGTTGCCTCTCTAGACAAACAAGTAAAAGTATATTGCACAGTGAACTAAACCAACTACAATAAAATGTCATTCAAATTTGAATATTTATTACCTTTTGAGATATTTCACACAATATGTGAGTCAAAATGTTACTCCTTCTGCAGCTTCAGTTTCCCCCTTTTGCATTCTAAATACATCTTTGTCTAATATAATCCTGGGTTCAGAGGAGTGTGTGTCACATTTATTGTCAGTTAATTATGCTTCTGACCTTTGACCTTCTTCTTATGGTTTGCTTGTAATGCAAATGACAGCGGAATTTAGACTCAATTTATTGCTGCTCAAGTTTGAAGTTTCTGTGGTTATCAACATTAGCTAAATGCTACCATTCCTTCTCCCTGCATGAACCTGGTCACCCTCCTGTATGTGTCAATCATCCTCCTTTGGGTTTACTTTTATTTCCTGCAGAGGTCATTTTTAAATCTGACAGTCTCCTTGAGAGACTATTTTCATGAGTAGTTTGTCATCATTTCAAAGTCGCCTTGCCATAAGCAACAGCTTTACATACCTTTCTATTTCCAATAGTGACACTTCTTGTAGCCATGCAGCATCTTCAGAACCCAATTAAGAGTTCTGAAACCTGCTAATGAGCCCGTTGTCATGAGAGCTCATAGTTTTCTAAAGCCAGCTGCAGACTTGTCTCAGGGCCATTAGCACGGGTTAAATCAGTACAGTGGGTATTAAGCTGAATACACTATACTGGGAACACAGTAGAGGCTATGTGCTCACTTAAACAGTAAATTACTGATTAATCCAAATGAATAAAGGAAGCAAAGTCAGAAACTTTCTAAGAGCTAAAGGTGAAATCCTGACATAAAAAATATGTTTATTTGAAGTTATTTCATCACATTAAAAGATTTACTACTGCTGAAATATCTTGAGATTATTATTTGCAGGATAAAATAAATACCTGTCCAGTATAAACAGAAAAAACAACCGAAATGTACTACCTTTTTGTGAAATTATACCAAAATGTCACAGAAAATGTGTCATTATAACAGTTTAAATGTTGACGTACAGACAATGATGAAGTGATAATGGATACAATTTGTAAAGAATCAAGATCCCAAATTCTTCAAAGTCTAGCATGTATTTCACAAATCTTCATAGAACTGTCCAGCTGAAAAGGAAGAACAACAAGGTATGATCAGCATGTATATTTGTCAAGTAAAACATTTATTATCAAATACTTATTATATCTATATAAAAATAAAAAAAACTCTGTATCTGAACAAAACTCTTCAACTGCTTACTGGTTAAGAACATCACACCATGCAACTGGCATCTAATCAAATTCTTGCTCTGAAGTCTTTCAAAATTTTGTTCCTAAGCCATATAGGACAAAACAGTATCAACAGCATCTTTAGCAAGGTGGTGTGTAACCTCTTTATGAAACATTTTGTTGGATTTTCTCTTTTTTAAGAAACATTGGCTCGTTATTGACTACAAATAATGTTAAAAGCATTTGTTTTGTCAAGTTTGTGTCTGCTTTGCTGTTAATATATAACATTTTTGGCTAAAGGTAAATTGACAGATGTGTCTCATCTGTCTGTCTGTAGAAGTCTGAAATGCTGATGGAAATCAACTACAGTAATGGGCTGGATCCTGACCTTTCTCAGCAGTATCCACCACCCTTACTTCCAAAACCAGGCAAAGACAACGCGAAGCTGCAGAAACTCAAGAAGAAGAGAGCCAAGAAAAAAGGCAATCTCTCTCAAACACCTGTCCCCTTTCGCTCCTGCTTGTCACCTGTCAACGAAGCGAGCACGGACCTTGAGCACAGTGACCAGTCCAGCCCACCAAGGACACCAGATTCAGCCTACAATGCAGAGCCTTCAGTGTCCAGTTTCCCCTTTGGCTCCCACTACAATCACTCTGCATCTGCATTCCCTCATCCTCGGAGCAGCCCCTATGCCCAAACTGGCAGCTACCCCCCTATGTCCTACATAGCTCAGAACAGGACTTCTGACGAGCAGGTGGCTCCGCTGTACGAGTGCTCCTCTTTTTTATTCGATGACGTCATGACTTCTTTCATGATCCCACCTTCGGCATCACCACCCCCATCACCACCTGAGCAGGTTTCAGTACCACCTCTTCTTACTGCTTTAAACACAACACCAAATTCCTATGGGTCAGTCACAACAGTCCCTTCAGTCACTGTGTCGCAGTCCAGTACTAAAATATCAACCCACAGCCTGGCCCTATCCCCAGCCGCCCCCAACTGTAACCCAGGATTGGCACCTCCTCAAGTTGCAGACCTAACCCCTGTTCCACTGCTGCTTTCAGTTTCAAATACTCAGACACAACCTTTTATTCCCAGCCAGGGGGAGACAAACGGCAGTCCAAAGGACAACCCTCTGAGCCAGACATCATCTTGGACTGCTAGACCTACAAGTAATGGCAACTTTGTTCCAAGCCAGATGTCCCCTGAGATAACCGCCTCAAAAATATCACTTGTTGAAGCAGTGAAAGAGACAAGGCCTGATGCAGCACAAACCAGGATTTACACATCAAAGGCAACATTTTATGAGATCTCTAAACCTCCCTCCATGCAGGACCTCACAGTAATAAACCCAGGTTACCAGGGAGCATTGTTATCTGCTGTATACAGGGAGAAAACACCTGTGTCAGTGGTGAAAACTGATCAGAAACTGTCCAGGTCCCAATGTGGAAGACCTAAGACTCCCTCTTGTGCACCAGCTCGAGTATCCACGCCCTTTTTTGAAATATCAAAACCTAACCCGCTTTTATTTGCTGCAAGTCCTGCTTTCAACTGTTCCCAAGATTTACAAGTTCATGCAATTCCCAACGAGACTCTAAGACATAAATCAGATACTCAAAGTAGTGGTAAAACTCCAGATGCCACAGAAGAACTAAAGCAGACTGATGTTAATTGCATTGCTTTAATCAAACAAGCCAATTACAAAGAGATAGAGATTCAAAATACACAAAGGAGTCAAATTAATACTGACCTGTACCCCAGAGAGAATTTAGCTTTAAGTATGACTGCACTTGACTCTGTTGCGGTAAAACCAAAACTAACACAACCAGTCATCCCAAAACTACAAACAGGCCAAGTTTCTGAAAGTGAAGCTTCATCTTTGCCAAAGGTTCCATCATTTTTCTCAACTGTACCAAAGACTTCAAGTCTCAACCCTATGCCAGTGATTTCGATGCAAGCACCACCAAGTCCAAGCCCTGTGTTGTCCATTTACCATCCTCCTGTGGTCAAGGCACGCAAGTCTTTGACATCACTATTGGAGACTCAAATGTCATTAGCAACCTCAAAGCCCAAATCACAATCAATGTATTATGGGCTTACTCCAGCTCAGTATGTTGCTTTTGGTGGGATTAGGACTGTTGCATCACATTACATCCCTGTACCCCCCAGGGTTATTGAAACCTCTTCAAACAATTCACAGTCAGATGTAGCTGAAGATGGATCACACGTCCTAAAGTCTGATGCAACCAAACAACTCAATGGACATCAAGATCTCCCCCCTTCGATGGAGGTTTCTACTGCTCACATTGTACAACCTCTGTCAAGTCCAAGGGATTCGGAACTTCCAGCTGAACAGAAAATCACATGTAGCAAAGATGTACTTAAGAAAAGTTGGTCTGAAGCTCACAGTATTGGGATACAATCACTTAAAACATCTAGCTTGGACACAATAAAATCCGAGCTTCCCCTTGGCTTGGCACAGAAAACAATGCAACAATCCACAAGTGACGTATCCACACCAAAAGCCTCATACTCTGAGGCTCCAATACCAATACCTAAAGCAGGTGAGGTACACACACAAAGTGTGACACTATTTTCTATAGAGACAGCATTAAATAAGACTGAACGCCTGACTGATAGCTGTTATCTGTCAAGTTCTTCTTCACCTTTGGTGAAAGTAGATTCAAATGTTGAAATACAAAATAGAGCAAAAGGAATACATGTCATAGAGAAAGGTGATAATCTAGAGGAAACACCTACAAGAGGAGAATCCAAGGTCACAAATGCAAAACAACTGCCCAGACAAATAGACATACCTCCAGTCCTGTCTTATCAAAAATCTAGTGCAGGCAGTCTGTCAACAGCCAATGGTCTTAATGTCCAATTCACTGCCAAGCCTGTTAAAGACCTAGATGACCATAAAAACCTGGTTCAATCTCCTGCCACAGAATTAGAGATCAAATTCTCAGGGAGTGCCATTGTAAATGGTGAGTTCATCTTAGGAAAACAACAAGCCAAACTGCATTCAGAAGCACCACTGCCAAGCAAAGTTGTTACTGTAGCTGTTTTACAGAAGCAAAGGGAAGAGGTTAATCAGCACATCACAGCTAGCAGCGGGTTTACTCTACCCAATAAAACAAACATGGATACAGATCATGTCCTTGACAAAAGAAACACTGAGTCCCAATTCTCAAACATATTATCTAAAGACTCAATTGTCGCTACCACAGAATCCATTATACCACATGAGCCTGTTACAGCATCTGTATGTTCTGCACAATACACAATCTGCACAGTATCTGCAGCCATCCAAAGCACAAAAATCACACAACAGCTCAGTGCAGAAACTAAAATTCACAGAAATAGTAAAACAGTAGAAAACCAGATCCTTTTGCCTGGAGAAGGTCTCTTTTCAAAATCTTCTCAAGCACCATGTGTACCAAATACACCTGATGTTAATGCTAACTTTGTGGGCAAACCTACCACAGAAACCAAACTACCTGACCTATCTGTCACAGCAACTAAATCAAACATTGAATTCCCTTTACATGTGATCTCCAGTGTGCCCATAAAAGAGCCCCCAATGCTAATCAGAACTAGTGAGAATGTACTTCTACACAAACAGAGTAGCCAAGACCAAGATATAGTTGTTCAAGAAGCTAATTTCTACACAGATTTAAGCAGAGCTACAGTTGAGGCCACACGTGCAACTTTAACTAGCCTTAGCATCCCTGCTAAAGACGCAATACTGTCGAGCCAAGTTAGAATAGAAGCCAAACTCCTCGCTTATAAGGATATTGACACTAACAGAGTCAAAAAGTCAACAGTAGACACACAATTGCATCCACAACCCGCCAATGGAAGAGTAGATTTATTGACTGGGAACGCATCAACAGAGCCTCTTCCCGCTACGCCTATTAGAGGAAAAAACATTCAAACAAAATGTGTTACTGAAATGACACCAGTTTCTAATCTTTCAAAAGTAAACACAGTATTGATCACGCCTATAAATGAAACCAAACTATCCAACAAACCATCTGTGAGATTGCTAACTTTCAGCAAAGCTTCCACAGACACTGTCTCACCTGGGCAACCAGGAGATGTAGAGGATACTAAACACATCAGACCTGTTGCAGAAACTACACAGTCAAATAAATCCAATTTGGGCAGCAATGTTCATAGTCTTGCTGCCGCTGAAACCAAAGTACCCAACAAACTTCATACAGAACCTATTTTGCTTATGATGACAGACCCAGTTGTGAGCATTAAACCATCTTCTAATACTGTGCAGGTTGATAAAACTACGGTGCCGTCTAGCCCTACCATGAGGCATGTCACACCAAAAAGCCCACACACAGACAGACCTGAGAGTCGATCTGCAACAAAGCCTGTTTTTGGCACTGTAGCTCAAACAAGAATCTACACAAACTCAAAAGCAGATGGCAAACAGATCGCCAACCTCCTTGCTGAGCACAGATCATCTGAGACATCTGCACCACAAATTACTCCTAAAACCATGGTAAAAGAACATTCCCCTTTCAACAAGACAATTATAGTTAATAGATCATTAGGAAGTCCCCCTACAAACACAAAGAAATTGAATACATCTAAGACTGAGACAACAGCGACAACTTTCTCTTCTGGTTATGTTATGGCCAACAGTTTCTGTGTAGAACAGCAAACCAATGCAAGACCAGGTCAAATCTTGTCGTTTGGAAATAATGTTCAACCCTCTATGAATTCAGTGAATTCTCAGACTGGGGTGAAACAGTTTAGGCAATCTGTTACTGAAAAAAAGGAATCTATAGAAACTAACATTCACACTGTAAATACTAAAACCGTCTCAAACACTGATTTAAATAACAACACTGCTACAAATATTAACTTCCTTGTTGAAGCCACCAGAGATGCTAAAGCCACATTTAGCCCTCATAAAATAACTAAACCTTGGACCATAACAAGAGCCTCCCCTCTACCCGAGGCAAGAGTGTGCAATGCATCTATTCAAAAATATACTTCAACCTTGCTCCAGTCTTCTCAAACTCCCATCCCTTTAAATGACAATACAGAAATTAAACCCTGGTCAGTCATTATGAAAGACCAGACAAGCCCTGCCCTTACATCTCTTCAAAATGATACATCTACAAACACCTCTGCTAAGTCAGTCCAAGAGAATATCTCAAAACCAGAAATAAAACCACCCACAAGTAAGGACACTTTAGTTCTGACTAACTGTGCTCAGGCAAAAGTACATTACCAAACGCACAATATAAAAACAAACCTAGCATCAAGTTCCAGTAAGGAAGAAAAACTCTTCTCACTGAACACTGAAACTAGAACTCCCTCCCATTCTACCAATCCTGTTTTAACCAGTAAACCTACTCTAAAAGCACAATCTCCCACTAAGCAGGTAGAATCAACACTTTCCTCTGACACTATAGAAACTACACACTCAGTTGTAAAAAACAATTCCTCAAAGTCTCCCCCCGATCTGGTCCAGATTAACTCGCACACCAGTAATGTTCAGCTATCTACAAAGCTACCAGTAGAGAACATTTCCACTGCAAAGCCAGCAACAGATACTGTCATGAAACCGTCCATAGTTAAAGCCGCTCTGATTGACTCTGCAACTCCTGCCTCTCTGCCTCAGGCCTCAATCTCAGTCAAAGCTCCATCCCCAAACAGAGGAACATCACCGCCATCTCAGCAAAAAACTGGACTCAAAGACAAGGATGTTATGAGGACCAAAACTACAGCTGCACCAACGGAAGCCCTGGCAGTCAAACCCTCCACGAAGTCAACGACATCAACTGCATTTTCAACTGCTGACAAGAAGACTACTAAAGCAGAGACATCCCCTTCATCCACTGAGCCCAAAGCAGCCCAGAAGCTGAAAGGCCTTAAGGGTAAGCTCAGCGGATGGACACGGCTCAAGAAACACATGGTCGTTGAGCCAGAGGAACCTGAATTTCCACAGCCGGAGGCCAAATTTCAGGTCGATGCCAGTGGCTGCAACGATAAAACAGATCACGGAGGTAATAATAAGTCATCAGCAGACCAATATGCTAATCAGGAAACAGTAATGAAAAATGAAGGTCCCAAGGCTTTGAAGATGTGGGACGCCCTCCTCTTTCAGATGTTCTCTACCAAAGACAGAATCATGCATCAGATCAACACCATCAAGAAAGATTCAGATGAGAAAAAGGCCTCTAAAGACAATCAAGCAGAAGTTCCGTCTTTTGTCAGTCGCCTTCCGATTTTGCTGTACAGTCCCCGTTTTGATGCCAGGAAGCTTAAAGAGGCGGCAGAGAAGCCACTCACAAAAATAGCAGCAGTGTTTGAAAGGGGGCTCATAAAACGCAAATGTCAAGAAGATGAACATAAGGACTTCAACAGAAAAGCCAGAGGATTTGGTTCGACAAAAAATACAGATATGTAACTTGAACTGAAGCAAAAGAATGTTTGGGTGATGTGAAGTGAGCAGGTCCTCTGTTGCATGATTCATGATCTCAGGTAGGTGAGGGAGCCTCAAAAAAAGGAATCTTATGAAGCAAATATACATGAAAGCATTTGTGGATTTATGCAATAGAATAGCTGAGGTTAATTAAAGTTAAAAATCAGAGCTGAGGAGGAGGTGGATTATTGTTGGAGAAACAATTTAAAGAAGTGTCATTGATTACTGCTTAATCACCATCTATTTTAGTCAATACCTGAGCTATTACTTTTTCTATGAACTTTAATTGTAAACTTAGAAAGCAAAAGACAATTCATCCCTCCGGCAAATGAGTAAGTAAGTAAGTAAGATACGTACTTTCATCCGTTGTGGTTATTTGGGATGTATAAGTGAACTGTTAGCTTTTTAAGATGAAAAATAATAATACAGTGGTAATACAGGTGTGGCATCTTTGCACTTTCAATAAAACAAATTCACAAAAAACAAAAGGCAAACAAAGAAAGAAGCATTATATACTCTGCAACTCTACTTGTTTAGATGTTTTTATTTTTTCATTTGATGACTAGATGTAGTGTTGAATGCATGTACTGTAGATACTTTGATAGATAAAAGACTGTTTAATTTGTCATGCTTTACCTTTTTCTATTTTTCTAAACAAAGGCTTTTTAGTGTACACCGCTGGTAGGCAGTTTTTAATCTCTGTGATAAAAAGGGCTTTTACATTCCTGGAACAGGGCAGACGGATATTGAAAGAAGGAAAGCAAAGATGGAAGAAAGGTGAAGGTCCAGTCAGAACAGATTTAGGTTTCTGCAAGTCAGGTATGGATGGGAACGAAGCAGGAGATTTCCGGGCTTACGATAAGGGCAGGAAACAACAACCACACTGGCTGTTATATCTTGGGGCTGGGCAATATGGAAAAAATATCATGAGACATTAAAGATCTTAGGTTTATAGATGCGTTGTTTTTTGTTTCTAGTGGCTCTAGGGATGTCAGTGTCAAGTCTGTTGGTCTGTTGGGCCATCATTTCATGGTCATGACTGAAATATCAGCCATTGGAAGGATTGCCAATAAATTCTGTAGAGACATTCATTGTCTACAATGGATGAATCCCACTGACCATGGTGATCCCCTGACCTTTCCTCTAGCAACATCATCAGGTCAAAGTTTGAATTAGTCAAATACTATGGTTTACAACTAAATACCTGCGAAATGAATGACGTTCCCATCAGCCACAGCTGTACTTTGTGTTTGGCGCTAATTAGCAAATGTTAGCATGCTAACACATTAGACTAAGATGAGATGAGAGCATGGTAAACATTATATCCTGCTTAACAGCTAGCATTGTCACATGTTTTGGGGGAAAACTTACATTATAGTAATGTATTTTTCGGTGGTATTTGAGACCATCCCTTCATACACTGCCCAGCCCTAATACATCCCAGAATCAAATTCCTGTTTTATCATATCACCAGTGTTGTGTGAAAACTCACGACTTCTGATGTTAAGGACTCCAGGCTCCTCTGTCAGTTGAGGAAGGTCTATTAAGATAAACTGTAATAACTTTCAAATGTATCCATATATACTGTGTGTATAAGGCTGTATTCCTTAGTTACAAAAAGTTGGAGACCCAATGTTTTCATACAGCATCGATGATATTATAACAATATTTCCAGACAATGTAACACATAAACTTAGTGACCCTGTTGGTAGAAAGTAATTTCCTGCCTTGTGGTGGAGCGTACAGGACATATATTACTGAATTTAAATTGTAACTAGCATGTAAGAAATGAAGACCAATGAATGATGATTATGATGATGATGATGCTGTAGGAAGACACACTTAGGACTGAAGAAGGACAAATATAAGATAATGAGTGTGATGTTTCACAGCTTTGGAGGATTTTGCTTAAACTATAATATGTTTTTGTTTACTGTGTGATTGTCGTAAATGCATAAAGTTGAATGTAAAACTCTTGTCTTGTCTCATCTTTCATTACAATACTTAGTTTTTTATCAAACGTAACTCAAACAGGAGGAAATAGAGCATTTGTTTTGATCAATACAATGAAACTTCATCCCAGTTTTGCAGCTTAGTAAAGTTAGAAGAGCCATATTTTCAATTGTGATAACGTTAAACTGAATTAGTAAATGAGTAATTAAATAATGGCATGCACATTTATGAAAAAATACAACTCAAAATACAAAGAGAAACAGGTAACAGGTAACCATTATTACAGCCCAAAAACCTTCTTTCCATTTATACTTTTCATACAAAATGAAGGATTCTTACCTGACTGGCAGTTTGTATCTTCATTGCAGCCGTTGTCAACAGAAACCTTCTCATACTTGCCGTGACCCGTCACCACAAACTTGTATCTTTTACAGGTGGAGCTCTCCTGAAATTCAGTTGAAAAAACGGTATTTATCAGAGACAGATTCACATTTACTTTATATGTTCAGTGTGTCCTCATTTATGTTTGGTCATGCCAACAATCCAAATCTTAATATTTAACATCAAGTGTGATTGATTTTTAACTCATCTGGATATTATTTAACATTGTTAATAATGGAAAAGTGTATTGAAGCGGCAAAGCCTACACTTAAAGCCACTGAGGGGCTGCATGAACAGGTATAGCTTACAGTTGACGCGCTTGCATTATTTCCACACACTAGCATTAGTGACAAAACAGAATCCAAACTTCTTGCTTCAAGATTCCAGGAACCCTCCATAAATCTTCCTCTTATCTAGATTTGCTAATACAACAATTACCTATCATAATATTCCAAGCATGGAGTAGCATAGCGGTCAAACTGTTTGTGCTCCTCCATAGAGCAACACCTGCCCTCCACCTAAAGGTTCATACCTATATTGGTGCTGACCCAAAGTCACTAATACGCCACCTACTGGGCCAATTAGTGTTAAGCATACACCCAGCCTCTTTACTACTAAAATGGCTCCTACAAAGTGTTAAACTAACGTCTGTTAAACTGAAATGATTTACATCCGATGAATAAAAGGCTGGGGTGTGGCTGCATAAAACAGAATAATGCAAATTGAAAAGTCTAAACATGCTGCAGCATGGTCCAAATGTCCCTGGTGTGTGGAGGGAAAAGTTGTTTTGAATCTCATGTCACAGAACCAAAACTTGTTGGATAAAAGATCAGCGCAGGGGTCAAATGTTTTGTGACTCTCAACAAATATACGCCGCAGCAAAGGTTTGTACAATCCTGGTAATTCGGACTTACTGCTGGTTTGCAGGGCGAGCTGCACCTGCTGCCCTCTTCACTACCTTTCACCCACTGATTGATGAGACCAGCAACACCAACCTTTAAACCATCTGCATCCTGTGACAGAAAAGAAGAAACATTAAAAACACCTTGTTTTGGTCCGTACATCTATTTTATGTACCTAAATGATTTAATTCTGTACCTACACTTTAAAAATGTAAGTGAGCATTACTGGCCCAGTATTGTTACAAACTTTTTCTTTCCCTAGTAGGTCTAGTCAAGTTTGTGACCATTTGGAGCAATTAGCAGAAGATGGACATTCAATTTTGACTTCTCTGGTCACGTAGTAACAAACAAACTCCTCACACCAATTTGTATTTCTTTTTTTAGGGGTTAATTTTCTTCCTGCAAACACAAATTGGTAGTGAATGTTTTTCTTTTACCAAATCAAATGTTATTTTATTGAGCTACTCCACATTCTTTCCATGTATCACCTGGTAACTGTTGTACAAGTACCCCTGGTTCGGGTATCACTGGGTGAAGGCACGTCCAGACAATAACAATTGCTGTCCAAGTGCTGCTGCTGTTTCAGTCACTATGAATACAAGTCTCTCACAGATGCTGTGTAGTTTAACACAAAGATACTCTGCAAAAGTTGCTTGTTCTCAATAAAAATAATGAAGACATGGAAATTCACCATTAAACAACAGCTAAACAAAACTTCTGAACACTTCCTCATAGGTGCTGTAAAAAGTCACACCTTTGATGGTGTGACTGAGATGGCATTTTGGTTCCAGGCATCTCCAGCCTCAAACAGGTTTTTCTTGGAGGAGACGGGTTCAACAGGACTCGTCAGGTCTGTCAGCGCCTGAATGCCTGATCTGCCTTCCTTTGAGGGGAGCTGTAAAAAATAAATTCAGTAAGTTTAGATGCGAACATGGTGATCGTTTGAGGCACAGAATTTGAGGATTTAAATGCTGGGCCTTCACACTGATGATTTCATCTGAATCTAAGAAACCTAAATAAAGTTGTCAACTGAACTGTGTGGTTTGCATCAATAATTAATTTGCCCTATTTGTATGTGTTTACAATCTACAGAAGACTTAACTTGTGTAAATATATTGTATGTTGTTGGTAATATATAAGATATATAAAATATATTTTTACATGTACCTATTTTTTCCTTACTTTTATAGTTCTATTTTTGTATCCATCTTTTCTCAGCTTTGTCTGTTTCTGTCTTCCTGTAAATTGTTTTGTGGGAGAGCTTCAAAGTAGTCAAATTCCTTGTATGTGTGTATGTCACACATAATTGTATTTACATAGCATTTTTCAAACCAAGGCACAGTGCTTTCCAAATTAAAGGATTTACAGAACAGTAATTAAAGAATTTAATGAGATTATCTCATAAAGTATAATACCACAAAAGAACAAACTCCTGAATTTAAGCAGATAAAATTGCATAATGTTTTATATGTAAAAACAAAGTTAAAATAAAATGTATTATATTATATATTATTATATTATAATATAAAAAGGAAATATAAAAGTTATGCGATATTGGAAAAAGGACATTTTTAATGTGTAGGCAGTCTTGTAAAAGTGAGTTTCACTTGGTCAATAAAGCTGATTCTATAAGAACACAGTATTCATTTACAAAGATTATCAACACATGCATGCACTTTTAGACTACTTTGCAGTAACAACACTAAAACACAAGTCTCTGTTCATGGCTAATTCATTTGACAACTGCTTAACCATTATGTTTTTTTAAGCGCCAAAGAAGCGTGTAAGAGATGCTCACATTATCTTAAAGGGTAAAATCGCAGATTGTGGAAATACTGTCCACGTTTACAAAACATTGATGCCAAAATACCAGATTATTGCTTGAGACGATAAAATCAATGTGGTTTTTACCTCGAGAGCGTGAGTGTACTGCTCCAGCTTCTTGTCAATCTTGGAAACAGCAGCAGGTGGCAGCATCTTCTTCATGTTGCTGGTGCTTTGTAAGAAGGGACAAATGTTCTGATCAGTTATGATGAAAGTTTATTTCTTTCAGAAATCTAGGTTCAGACGCAGCTGTATTTTCCAGGGATTGTACAGCTTTTTAAAAGTAAAATCCAAGTATTTTCAAGGTGCCTAAACCAAAACATCTCTCAACTCTCAAAGCCTTTATCGTTACATCTAAATTGTTACTATAAATTCCAGGGGACAACAAACAAATATGACAACGGGATGGTTTTCTTTTTTAATTAAAATATATTTTTTATACGAGTGATTGTGTGGAAGATGAAACACCAGATTATGTTGAAAATCAAGCATTTTTCAATGATTCTATTTTTAATTCAAGCATATTCCTAACGTTGACAACATTTGAAAACGGTTACAATTAATAATTTTCCAGACTTTCAAGACTTTATACTGTACAAAGCCAAATTTTTTTAAATAATATATGTTTGAGCAGCGTGTCTGTTTTGGAGAATGTTCTTCTAAACTCATTGTGTGCTTTATTTTGTACCTGCAACTAAATTATTTTTATTTCTAGGAACATTCCAAGAGGTAGAGTAGCACTGCAGACAGATATAATCTGAATGATGGAGTCAAACCTACAGAAGGACAATAGCTTTCTGCAGTTGTGATGTGATGTAGCAGTCAGTCAGTTTTAATGCATTATTACAGTCTTTAAAATCTATCTCACGGCACACAAACATAGACTCACCTTTTCCTCAGAGACTCAGTTCTCTCTATGATCTGAGGAATGAATTCAGACAATCAGTGCTTAAAATCCTTATAACACAGACTTGGGAGATGAGCCGCAGTAACACAGCCTTTTTATAAAAGCAAGTTGCAATTTAGACCTACAAACGGTTATCATTTGAACAGACATTTCACAGATGGAGGCAGAAATTTATGTTAAAAGAGAAGCCCCTTAAAATAAGCTGTTCAAGGTCTCATTTGACGTTTTCCAGCCAACCTGGTAATCCTGGTTTTGACATTTGACAACTGACATTTGCCACATTAACCCAAAGACAGGTGGAAGAGACTTGGTGTCTGTTAACTTAAATGACATAAGGTGGATAGGCTATACAGTTATGGTCAGAAGTTTACATACACTTGTAAAGAACATAATGGCATGGCTCTCTTGAGTTTCCAGTTATTTCTACAACTCTGATAGTGATTGGAACAGATACTCATTTATTACCTTTAGGTACCTTTAGTCCTTCATTTGGCCTTTAGTGTGCGCATGCGCTTATAAGTGCGTGCTCACGATACGGTTGCTCCGCTCGTCTTACTTGCGCTTTTAAATCTTTTTGTTATTTAACTTTGTAATTATGGGTTTTTTGTTTGGTGTTAACTTGTTGGAGTCGTGGCCTCCACAAATGTGCTGGTGGAGAGGTTTTTGGTGTTTCTGTTGCTCTGGAGGTACTTTCACTTGCAGTCAGCTGAGCGCAACAACAACTTCA
>JAVQJD010029602.1:0-22366 GCA_036023655.1 Nannoperca australis | reverse complement strand
GAGACGAGAGGTCGGCCTAGGATACTTTATTTTGTGACTGACTGCGGTTACAGGAACTGACCTGTAGATGTTTCCTCAGGTTTGACATCGAGCATTTTGATGTTGAAGCATTTTCACCTAGTAAACAAACTTTACACTGTACAGTAATGTTAGAGCCTGTTTCTGTTTTCATGAGGAAAGTATTTTTGAATCTCCAGCACTGAAAGATGTTGCTGTTGGGACAAATGATTAGAATAATTTATCCTTTTACCGAAATAATATATTTGGATGTAACGTCTTTGTAATCACCAACATTTTGATTAGTAACTGTAATTTAATTTACAGATTTTGTTTAAGGAACTGTAACGGATTACAATTACATTTATTTTGTAATTTAATTACGTAACGCCGTTACATGTAACTAGTTACTCCCCAACACTGGTGGTTATATACATAGCTCTTTTTATTTATTGTTGGTCATTTTTGTTTGTCAGATTGTTGTTCTCATTTCTGGGGAATTCTACTTGTAAAAAGAAAAGTCATTGATAATCTGTAATACACAAAGCCTGCAAAGTTCCCCCTTCACCTTATTTTGTAGCCTCAATGTATTTTTTCATTGGATATGTCTACATATAGCATCTTTACCCTTCCTCCCCACAACAAGTTGTATTGTATTGTATTCTATGGTCTCCATCTGCTAATCCAGCCTAACGTTAATTGTGATTTCCCAGATTTTGTGTGTCCTTGAGAGAGAAGGCAGGAGGTGAAGTTCTGTGTCTGCTCTCATTGTAATTATCAACAGCAGCTTGTCTGTGTCCATCCAGCAGCAGTCCAGTGTTAACCAGTGATTCAGTGCTCTGATCAAAGAGGAGGTGAGCGGGGCTGAGAGAGGGATTACACAATCAATAGGCACTCATTAGTAAGAACACTGCGGAAAGACTGCGCACAGTCCACAGCTGATCAGCATGTCAGTAATGCGTCTGAAAGCGTGTGAGCCCTGCCTGTCTATATATCAATCTTTTTCCTTGCAGCCTGGTGATGAATTAAACAGCCACATGACAGTCTGCTGCTCCTCTTCCCCAGCCTCCTGTCTTTACATCATCATCATCATCTCGCTCCAATCCTAACCTAATTACCAACACATTTAACATTTATCTTAATTACCCCCACACCCCCTCTTTCCCCCTCTGACTTAATTAATGTAATCAATAATTAATTTAAATATCGCTTTTTAAATTAATTATTGTTGCATTGCGGCTAATTAGTCATGCTAATTAACAGAATTTGTCTGTATCCCCTCTGTGTATGTCACAGATCAAATTCATAAAGTGTTTCCGTCATTGTTTACAGGCGAGTCCTCATTATCAGCTTCCACCAACTCTCCCTGAGACGTTCCTTGTCTGCTTCTTGTTTGTTTGTTTATCTGGATAGAAACATCCAACCGTCCTGCTGCACATCAGCGAGGAGCTTTAATTTTCCTGTCTTATTTACTCCTCCATGTCCAACTTCTTTATTATTTATAGGTCACCATAGCTTGCACAGGGCATTCTTTACCATTCTTTTTATTTTTCTGTTTTATTCAATTTTTCATGATCTCACAGACTTTTCTCACAGACTCTCTCTCTCTTTCTGCCTGAGTATTTCTTCCTGTGTTTCTCTCTTGACATTTAGCCATTCTATAGAGAGAATGTTTATGTCACGTTCCACCTACAGCACTGCAAACAAGGAGATGGTAGGATGACAAGAAAAGAGAAAAATAGTTGTCTGATTAGAGTGTCTGCTTTGCATAGCAAACAGAGGGGGCTGATGCACATATACAAGTATTATACAGCATTGCCTGGTTCATTTTCAAAACTCCTCTGTTGCCAAGGCAACAAATATGACAAAATTGGCCAAATGATGGCAATACAACAACCAACTTTACAATTTTAGGAATAATTTCTGAATTATTATGGTCAAAATGCACTTCTCAGCTTCACATATCTGATGAGCCCTTTTCAGGACAATCTCATCCACTGTGTGGGAGATAGTCCAGATTGGTTCCCATGGAAAAGCGAATCTTCACTGTTCTTTATCTGTAGAAGAGAATTTAACCAGATGTGCATTTGTCATATTAGTTTGTCAAATTAGTTATGTCCTTCTTCGCCTCACTCTGGTGCACCCTGCTGGGATGGGCTCATTACTGGTTGGTGGGAAAACCCTCACTGCAACTACAGTAGGTCAGAACTGCTGTCGTACTTGCATCAGCAAAAAGACCAATCCAGCCACACTCGATAACTTGTACAATATTTAGTACATATAATATTTAGCGTAGAAAGCACTTTCCAAAACTTGGTTATGCCACACAAGGCGGAGACTTTATCAGGAGTGGTTAAGGTTTCAAGAATGATAACTTATTGGTTGGTTTGTTAAATGTATGTCTGGTTGACTTTTCCACCTCTGAGAAGCTCTCCACATGTTTCTATGGGGAGCATCTCCCACACTGTGGATGATACAGTCCCAAACAAGGGTAATGCCAGACGAGATGGTTTGGTGCACTGCATGTTATCTTAGACTGCTTTCAGACTGACTTTATTTGAGAAAAACACAGCCTTCTCATTCATATGAGTGACGCCAGTTCCAGTGGCACAGTGGGGGTGCCAATGTAGAGGGCTTTGGCATAAAAACTCAGAATCGATAAAAACAAATCAAAACAGTTTTTTTTTAACCAACTTTTGATCCAACGCAACGCAATGCAGTGCAACAACATCCAGCAAAATGTTGCATTGGCCAATGACATACATGCAAGTACTTTGTTACATAAAATCTGTATTTCTACAGTTTACCTCGCGATTATCAAGACATAAGAAAAAATAATTAACTTTCCAGATGTGGAACATCTTGTCTCATAGTATTACAAAGCACTGTGCAGTGTTTGGGAATCTGAGAAGTCTTCACAATCACTGATCTGTCACTCAAACTGACTTCCTGGATTGTACTTAATTGTCTCACTGTTACCAGAGCAACATGCCCTGGTCAACACAGCCCTTTGCCTTGTTGTAAAGCAGGAATGAGTTCAGACTGAACCCCCACTTAATCCTAACAACAGACTGTCCAATCACAGAACTGGAGGCTGATCTGAGGGGTGAAGACGGATCTCAGCAAAAACACAAAAAGAAAATGACAATAAGTTCTTTGCATGCTGGCCAGTTTTCACTTGTTTTGCCATCCATGTTTTCTTTGAAAAAATGTGGTTTTATTGCAGTTTTAACAAAAGCAAAATCTGCAGGCAAAAGCATCTGAAAATGCATGTGGAGTCACATGGTACAGTGAGGCTGTGATCACACCTAACCTCTTAACTGGCAGACTCTAGAGTATTTGCCTGCTTACTTTGGTCTTCTTAGTAGGCTATAAACAAATCAGAGTATTGTGTCATTACTACTTGGATCAGCTAAAAAGCCTCAGGGTGCTTCCAATCTAACACTTGTGGAGTTCATTTGTGGTGAGAAAGCAACATGAAAATGATATGCAAATCATGAGAACCATCTCCTTCAACGTGTTGTGCTGCAGGATGCACCATATCCTTTAGTGCTGAAATTGTTAATAATTGTTAATAAATACATTTTACTATAACTATTCATTTCACTAATTTGTCAGGCAAAAATGCTAAACATTAGAGAGATGTAGTGGGCAGCTTTGTGGTAAGAATCGGGGGCCCTGAAAACAGCTCACTCAGAATCCTGTAACATCAAATATCTAAACCCTGCCATGTTTCAGGACCAATACCAACCTCTGGGCCCCCTGAATCATTCAGCATCCCTGGTACAAATATGCTATAAGAATGTAAAACAGGATTTTGGTGAAAAAGAACATTGAGCTTAGATGACTTTTAGCGGATTAGGAAGGGAATGGTTCGGATGCTTGTCAGATCTCCACAGGGGAGGCCACAGTTAAAAACAGGTCTTATCCCATCAGCCTCTTTCCCTTAGCAGACACTGCTGGATGCTTCCATTTAAAAGGCCATTACTCCTCATCATGTCAGACACAGAAAGAGACCCAATATAGAAAAGAGGGCATTAGCATGTTGAAGCAATTCACTAAAGCCAAACTCCCTGCAGATAAAAAGACTTGCCATCAAAACTTCAGCAGCTTTGCTTCTCGCTTCAAGTGGGTGCAACCACTTTTGCCTGATTTCAAAATGATACTTTTTAATACCTCACTTTGTGATGATGAAGGGTGATCTAGGAGGATGGAAGTTACATACCCAGACCTACTGACTAGATATTATTATTATTATTATTATTATTATTATTATTATTATTATTTTTATTATATTACAAAGCCACAAATGACATTGTCAAACCTGGCATTTAACACGTGAGACGCAAAGTGGGAAAAGCCACTAGATCAAAACTTTATTTGGGACTGGACCCTTTATTTCAATCAGTCTAATATCATGTTCATGCAGCAGTTGCTGAGAGCAGTTAACTTAATGTTTGTCACGTTAGTCAAAGAAATACCATTTATCAATCAATTTAAGAGCTGTTATTTCTTATGTTATTCTCTGTTGTTTCATCCATCGCATCTACGCTTGTCACTACTTTTCATGGATATAGCTAGGTAGACAGCTAGCTTATGTGAACTAGACCCATGTGAAGCTCTGAATATAGGTGGTAATTCACAGGTTCCAGTAAGTTACGAACTCTTTCTTCTTGCAGCAAAGTTGTCGGGTTCATGTTCTCCCTTGGTGCGGTTCGTTTGGGCAGGTGCAAACACAGTAATCTCACTCAGGTACAAACAAAAACAACCACCCAGACTTTAGAGAGGAGGTGGTCTCGGTCCAGTCCCAAATGAACTCTGGAATGGTTTGTTTGTGGTGGCAACGTCATTCAACCTCGATCCGAGCCAACCAGATGTACTCCGTAAGTTTGGGCTAAATAATATCTCCCTTATTCTGCTCCGTGGTCTAAAGACAGCATATCTTCTGAATATCTTCAAAATGTTACAGTACAGTATTTTTAAGACCTTTGCATTATGCTGGTATAGTTTTGCCTGGTATATTGCCCAGATAATCTCCATGGTTATGAGCAAATGCCAACTGTACCGTTGCTCCATGTTACATTGGAAATCAATGTTTCTCTCACAGAAATATACACTAGTCCAGAATACAGGACCTTCTTCCTGTATGTACCGTCTTGCTCCCGCCCCAGACTCATCTGACCAATAAGCTGAGTGAAGCATAAGCACGTGGTGTGACAACCCCTTTACATCAGGTTTGGTACAGGTACAGATTTGTGCCTTTGACTTTTATCAAAGAACCATAAATAGTTGCTCCTGTACACCATCTGTGAAAGAAATAGGCAGGACTCATTTATGCCATCTTGGATGCCCAAGAAACATGAGAAGTCAGATGATCAGACAGAACAAGCCAACTCTTTTCATATATAATCTACTACTTCATTTGAAGGTAAAATTGAAAGTGAGTGCAACTTGGTGGTTTTCACGCACCGATGGTGGCGGAGCTGTCATGCAACCTTCAGCATGGTTCATTCTCTTGCTCAAGGACAAGTGGACAGGAATTTAACCCCCAACCCTGGAATTAAACCTATGCATTAACATTTAAATACATACATAGCATACTTAATGAGTAACTTGGTGAGTACTTTGTTATTACTAAAATGAATGATGGACAATGTAATACACAGCACTTATTCTTTAATTTGGTGTTAACCTTAACTTTGAGACATAATATTAAGCTTGCCTACACACACACACAGACAAGGCCAGTGCATGCAGATATCAGTGGCTGTGGAGCGTTGTACACTGCTGGCTGAAGAAGCATGTGAAGCACAGCCAAAAACAGGCTGAATTTAATGACATGGAGGACAATTATTGTGCATCCCGTGGAGACCGACACTAATTTAATAAGTTATGCGTTTGTTCGGTGTGCCTACCCTCCAGCCTCATCAGCAAGAGGCTTTCAGAGGGACTACTGCCAGACTCCACCACATTCATTTTTTCTCTCTCTCCATTATGATAAGCTGTGGCTTAATTAATTTAATAGGGTCAGGAGTTATTACCACCTCCACTGCACACACATTATTACCAGCAAGCATTACCTCCATTATGACTTTTTCTTTTTCAGTGCACATATTTTTGAAAACTTCGCTCTCAGGCCTCCTCAGGTGCACAGGGAGGTGAGCAGCAGAGCAGTGGAATAAAGGAAGTGATTTATACTGTGGTTGGAGGCAAGTGTAGGTCACACCCAGTACATGTGATACCATGTGGTATATTAGGCTTATTAACCTACTAGCTTCTATGTGTAGCCAAAATAAATATGATGTAATTAAACTAAGTAGGTTTGGATTTGAGAATGTTGATGTGAATTATAATAATATTTGAACAGGTGACACAGTTTAAATACAGTGATAATCTTTGGGCCGAGCATGGACCATATAGCATTAACAATGATGGAATACATACATAAAAGTAATCAAAGTGAAACCCAGAAAATGTCACCTGGGATAGCACAGCAATACATCTCCCCAAAATCCCCTTTAAGTGAGCCAACAAAAGTGGCACAGATGCACTATTGTGTGCATACATGTGCAGACTATGTACATGTAGCCTACTGTACACTTTACATCCAGGCTCAGATTGTCCCAGGAAACCAGAAACAGAAACAAGGTCAAAAACAATGAGGACAAAGTAATTTCACCTCCAGATAATTGGTAATTCAACCAAAAAAAGTTCAGTTTTGAACTAATCGCAAATTATATTTTTAAAGCAACTTAAAACTTGATTAGATAGACAGACAGAGAGACAGACAGATAGCACCCAGAGAGGAAATTGTTCCTTTTTGTTCCTTTTTAACAAAAGCTCTGTCTCTTTAGGGGATTTCCATAATGTTGTCAGACATTAAGAATAATTGAGCCTGTCAGTGGCAAAAACAAGCACTTTTAGTGGACTTTTGTGTTAAATACACTAATGAACACTCTAATGAATTAAACCTGCAATAACTAATTTTCTTGGACACTTGGAGGAGCAGAAACAACACATCCCCTTTGAAGTTGATATGGTGATCTTGTTAGCAAACTGTTTCCTATTTACACATCCAGCACTAACAAAGTAACATTAGCATTCATTTGGAGTAGAGTGGAGCAGTTGGTGTCCACTTGATGAAAAGTCCAATATTCACTCTGTTAGATCTGTTTTACTTTCTATCCAGGGAGTAACCATGGTGTAGACATTGGGGGAGTTTTTTTGTGCATTTATATATGTAAAAAAATAGCACATTTAGAACATAGTTTTGAGGACTACATTGATCACTTGAATTCACATTTAAAGGAACAGTTTGATTTCTCTGAGACAGTGGCTGCATCTCCTCTTCATTTAGTTTTGGTCACTTCTACTAAACTTGTCCACCCGTGTCTTAATCTAATTAAGATGGAAGTACTGCTCATCATTCACACACAAATGCATTTACCTGTAGTGTGTGTATATATATATATAATTTGATACACTGAATATTCAGATTGTATTACTAGATGTATTTACTTTAATGTAGTCCTGCTGTTTAGCTAGTGACATTGTAAGTGTATAAAGAAAAGTGTACAGTAGTAACAGTTACATGAAACTATTGCCTTTAACTTACTGTCTGAATAAAACCTTGTATGTCTGACTGCTGGTCCTGCTTTCTAAGCTTCTCCATTTGTTCACCTCCACTGACTGAGCAAACTAACAACCTGTCAGAATACCATCACTTTTATGTTTTCGCTATCCATTTCCACCAGACTGGAAATGCAGAGGAAAGTTTCCCTTCATGACCTGTATGAGGATCAAATAGCTGGCTTAGTATCCCTTCATTCAGCCCCCTACTGTAGATGAGTCTAATCACAGCTGTAAGCTGATGTGCAGCCTATAAGCACAGTCAGGTAATACAGGATGAGAGCAGAATGTGTGCCTCTCCTCTCCTCTGTCTCCTCCTCCTCTCTGCAACTTCTTAATCCTCTTAGCATTCAACTGGCTGCTGTAGGGTGACAAGACGTCAATATGCAGAGAAAATGCAAAGCAGGCCATATACAACAGCTGCCAGGGGACCTGCGCTCAACACACGGCAAATGTTTCAATTAAAGAGTCAACGGCATTCATCAAGAAGCTTTAAAGCAGATGGAAGTTTCTGATCAATATAGGAGATAATTGATTTTTCCATTTCTCCTGACATGCTCTAAAAGGGAAGATGTGTTCACCACAGCAGAATGAAGTGCCTTCCCAACAGGCGAATATTTCCAGCTTCAAATGTTCACAGAAGGGGAATATTCTTCTGTTTCTCACTCTGGTTGTGTTATTTGTCTCCTCAAATCATTCTAATTATGGGATAGTCGTAGAGGTAATAGGATTATTTCATCTTTTCACTACTTTTTGTACCAGTAGAGTTAATACACATTTCTTTCACAAGGCAATGTAGCCTATAATCAATTATATGAACCATTTTGTTGCTCTGTTTCTTTGGGCAAATGAATAGCAATAAATAGCTGAGAATTCAAAACACAGCAACATCACAAAAAAAGCAGTCTATCAGACAAACTAGGTTTGCAAATAAAAAAAAGAATAGTAAAAACAAACAGAATAGTACAATTGTTACCTAAGCTGTCCATTGGAAACATCCATCATGGTTTACAGACAGACTTCCTGGTTCAACTTTGACCTGTGATCCACAAGCCCTGGGGCCACCACATTTGGTTTAAGACTGATGGGTCTTCAGTTTGGCTACGTTAGCCAGAGAAACTTCATAAATTGCCAACATTTTCCTGGCTGTGTATCAGTTGGCTTGTCAAAAATATATAAATGCAGTTTTATTTCAATAAATGAGATGGCTCCAGGATGGAAGACATATCTTAAGCTGGCAACAGACTTTAACAAAGACGAGACACCCCATACACTGTCACTGACTGTTTCCAACATACACTGATTATTTTGTCTTGGCATCCAGAAACGTGCACACACTGGATATAGTTGTGAAGCAGAGAAAACTGATTTTACAATCTGCAATTTAAATCTATTTACTTTTAACTTCTGGGTCTGTGTGAATTCAGCAAATCCAGCGGTGCGACAAGCAGTTTGAATTCACTTCCCCTCTGGATTTGAACCTCTCATGGGCTTCTTTTCTTTGGCAACAACAGTTGGGGCTCATGGGTACTGTAGTATTTAGAGCAATCTGCCATGCCAAAATGGGGACAAAATGTGATTTCTCCAAAACAAAGCTGAAATAACCGAAACTGGTGGACAAAGTCAGTGTTCAGTTACATTAAGGATATGGTTTAAAGACAAGTTTAATGGAAATCCAGAATGGGAAAAACCCTTTCAGATCCAACAGCCCTTCCCACTCCACCACTCTATGACTGAATACAGAGACACAGTGGTGATTAGAGCACTGTGGTTTTATTGGGCAGATTCTTGCGTCAGTGAAGCAGGGTGTTGCTGGAGAGGGGCATGCGTTTTGATTTTATTTGTCTATCAAACTTTGATACCTTGCTGTGTCTTGGCTTGTTTCTCTTCAGCCTGTTTATTTCTGCTCCTGTACAGCCAGGATACGACACACAACCTCAGCCCATGATGAAAAGTGTTCTATTTCTGTTCTGGTAACATCCCAGCCACACATATTCCCAGAGTCCCATCCATACTTCTAGCTCACTGAATCTCTTCAACTCATACTAGCAGCCTATATTAAGTCATGGCTATATGTTGTGACATTCACACCATACATATCTTTTGTGATATAGCCAAAAATAAATGAGAGAAGCTGGAAAAAGTCAATCAGAAAATGACAGGTTGGTTTACATTCAGGTTAGACTAGTGAAATAATGAGGAAACTGTAAAGTAGTGTTAGAAGGTTAGATCAACATATACAGTAGTACAGTCAGATATTTACCTGCCAAATATATATCTGACATGATGGAGTCTACATCAAAAAATAATTTTATTGTCTTCGCAAACTTAATTGATTGGTTATTATATTTTATATTATATTATATAATATGTATGAATGTTAATATAATGAATAATCATTATCATCATAGAACAACCCCAAAAAATGAGAAAACTTTGTCATTGAAGTGTCCAGATGTTTTTTCATGTCAGCGTCGGTTGGGGCTGAAGACTACAAATTTGAAAATCTGAGGGTGTGGAGTTCTAAAGAAGCGAGCTGACCAGCCCTCTATAGCCCCCTCCTCTGCTGCAGGCTAGAGGCTCAAGGCTACAGTAGTCACTAATACCAAAACACATCCGAATCCCTGACCAAACTGGTGCCAGTCAAGTTGCATTGTGGGTAATGTATGCACCAGGTTGAAGAAGGTGCGAAATAAAAAAGGTGATATCTGATTAAATCAGTGCTGTACTCTCTTAAGGCATCAGTGTGCCTTAGTCAAAGTCTTATTGTCGTACAGTGTCTGAGAAAGTAAGCAGCTATTGAACTTCTCTCTTGAGCTCTTTTTGTCACATTTTATGTGTACAAACAAATGCAGCACCATGGATGCTTTCAAGGAGAGTCTGAACGTGTGAACCTTTATCTCCATTTGGACAATTCATCGCATTTCACCCCTCGTTCTGAAAGCAGGCTTCTTGCCCCATCTTCCTGTGTGGCCATTTCAAACAGCTATAAACACATTTGCCTTTAAATTCCATAGTTAATGCCACAATGAGCACACAGCACGCAGTTTTAAGGAGAGACCCCAGCTGTTGTTGCAGAGGAAGGGCATCACCGGGTTAAGTGAAGAAGCAGGTAATAATGGGAGTGTTAGACTCTGAAAGTGCCCTTTCCATTCCCAGGTCATACATTTCCATCTGGCAATTGGAGCAGTGCGAATGCTATGTATGCTTCTCATGCATCAGTGGTTAGTAGCTTCAAAGAGCATTGACAGAGGGCTAGGATCAAGAGAGAGGAAGGGCACACCAGAAGAAAAACTCTTTTCTCATTCTTACTTTTGTCATTTTACATTGTACATTTAATGAAGATGTAAGTGTTAAGTATGATTCCTTACTTTCTGTCCTTTCTTCCTGTGCTATGATATATTATAAAAACATATACTGCCACACATAATAAGACCTGTATATGCACAGCTGCTATGTTATAGCAGTAGAACATCATGGCTGGGAGCTACTACTCTCTACGAGACGTTTGTTCTCTTCTCCAGAGACTGTAAAAGTCCACTTGAAATAAACTCATAATTCAGTTTGAAACCGCAGACACTCCCTGGGCACCGGCTGCTGGTCAGGCTGCAAATTTTCCACCCAAATGGCAGCCTCACAAAGGCCACAGGTCTGGCTCCATCACCGCTGATTTGAATGGTATTTGACTAGGACTGCAGTTAGGCCATTATGACTGGAAATACCATTGAAGATCAAACAGCAGAGTAACCTATAGCTATTGGAAAGAGAGGAGGAAAACCAACAGCTCTCATAGAATTCTGAAAGGAGATAATTAAAAGCTACTTTTTAAGACCTCAACCATGAAGGTGTCCTTTAGTTGAGATGATGGATTTATAGAGATACATTGAGCCATTTCAATCCCCTTTAGCCTATAATTTAAAGAGGCTCTTGTATTCCTGGCTTCTGATTGGCCCTTTTAATCTTGGCTTCTCAGTGTCTCTATTAATCCTGATTGACGCTTTTATTCCTGCACCACAATTGTCTGTTTTATTCCTGGCTTCTGATTAGCTCCTCTTTTCTTGCGATGTGATTGGCTCATTTTATCATGTGACACGATTGGCTCTTTTATTCTTGGCTTCTGATTGGCTCTTTTATTCCTGGCTTTGTTTTATTGGCTTTTTTAATCCTGGCTTCTGGATGGCTCGTCTTCTTGTTTAATGGCATGCGACAACTAGCACTTAAGGTGCATTAGCGCCCCCCTCACCTGGTGTATGGATGGTTTAATTATATAATTTATTGAATATTTGTTATATTTATATTGAGAACATTTATATCACAATAATTGTCATTATTGTTTTATCAGCCAGACCCGATTGGGATAAATCATTATCTGAAATATCTATTCTTTGTTGTAAAGTATGTAGCCTTCACTTCTGCTGGTGACTCCCGAATGACTATTGTAGGAGACCCCTAGATACCCGCTCTATAGACTGGAACCAGTGCAACAATGCTTTTCCTCCACCCAAGTATCCAGTGTGGAGTTGCTCTTAAAGCACCTCCATGGGAATAAATGCTCAAAAGTGCCTTTTTATGTTTTGATTTATCTCTCAAAGGTGACAGAAAATATTTTTTGACACACCGACTGTGTGGAACCCACATTACTGTACTATATCCAGAGAAGCCTGACAATGCAGCAGTACCTATACACTGTGGCTAGCCTTATCAGCATTGTCTATAGAGCATAGAGGGGATTTAAGTTTAACAGAGATGTTTCCTCCAAAGTTTCTCCCCTGCTGTACTTGATCTTCATTGGTGAGAGCAGCTCAAAGGAATGTGTGAATGGTGAAAATAGTCTTTGTTTTCCAGCTGGGACAGGTGGAGGTGGCGAGGGACAGGACCTGCCACTGGATCCATTAGCTGTCTGACATTAAGCAGAGGAGTTTAGGCCTGGGAGGCCATCATGGCCTCTTCCCCTGTCAACTCTGCTTTTCCACCAACTTCATGACAGCCCACACACACACCCACCCACACACACACACACACATACACACAAACCCTGCTTGTTGTCTACATTACACAGACACACATCCACAGCCCGCTGATGGGCTACGTATTGGTTCTTAGTTGGACGCATATTAGGACAGATGGATAACCTTGGCCCTATTCACAACAATAACTGTCTCCAGGACAGTGTGTGTGTTTGTCAACAGCAATCACACGTCACTGTAATGACACTTGAACTGTGTGCGCACAAGCACACAAGATGGGATGCCACACACAAACAAATACACATTTTCAGTTTGGCTGAATTTCTACGTAGAATTGGTAATACACATTTCTCTATACCAAGTTCACTTTTTCAAAACTCTTCACACAGTTCTCTTTACCGACACTCAGCTCAGCACCAGAGGGACAATGTGTTAGGGTTATAGTTAGAACACAGGAGATTCTATTCATGAAGATTTTGCCACATGTAGACAATTGTATGAAGTGTCTTGAAAAAACGTGTGGTTTATAACTCTAATGAGTGAGTCCATGGAGCAAAACATAAACCTTTTAGAGCCACTTACTGGCGTGAGTGTTTAATAAGCAAAACAACAATTGTCATTGGAGTTCTCCTTTAGGGTTTAGTAACGCTAAACTCTGCCATCTCTCAGCAGGTGGACAAACAGGTAAAAATGTAAAAAAATGTAGTTATGAAATAAAATTGGCGGAAATATTCTTACTGCTTTTGACTGGGATTGAACTGCTCCATCCACAAAATCCACTTGCCCACTGCCCAGAAATTCTTGCAATTAATGCTCAACCTGCACCAAGTAAAGGTAACAAAAGCAAACAACAGCAATCATGTGGAAGCCTGTCAGCTGTGATTGTGTTTATTGATCAGCAAGCTACACTACACAACTTCACAGAACACGTTTTCTTGTTATGTAAATACATTAATTTTCCAATTAATAGCTTATAGATATCAACATACCTGCTTAACCACATTAGAATAGAGAATTATTATATTTTTATTACAATTGCTTAAGCACGATTTTGAAAACAGAGCTCATTTTGTCAAAACACTACACACAGTGTTTTGACAAAACACTGAGGTGTTGAGGTGTTGTAGCACCTCAACACCTCAGATCTTTTGCAAAATAAAATACTTTATTCAAAACTATACACTCATTTATAAAAAACACATTTTGTCACTCTATGGCATCTGAACAACTCGCTCTGCCTCATTTGAGTGAACCTTCCACCTGTTCGCGCCTCTCCTCCCACCTGTGTGGAAAATACGGATAATATATAAAATACAGAAAAACTGTCTACAATTTCATTGCCATGGAAATAGGGCCCTTGGTGTTTTTGAGAAAGGAGGTAGGATCATTCACATGTCTAACAGTAGGAGCAGATATGCCTCACTCAATCTGAGGTCAGTAGTACTGATTTCCTACTGTGAAATACAATCGTAGTTGTTTTCTCAGTATTCTTTCATGAGGTCCAGTTATGTCCAAACTGCACAGTTCACCAGTCCAGCAGCCTCTGTACTGACAGCATGTGGGTGTAATATCATAAAGGTGTTTGAGGAGCTCTCAGGAGAGTCTCTGCTGCTTCTGCACTGAATAATTTCTGCACTTGACTTTCTGTCTCTTTTGGGAATCCAATAGTCAAATCCTGTGGGATTGATTCCTGAAGTAGAGCACAATCCAATCTCCTTTAAGCTTTTTCCTGAAGGCAAAGGATTTACACGGTGTACTCCTTCCTACTCCACAGCCACTCTCCTGCTTTTGACCTAGGATCTGTTACATCTGTATTAGGTGGTTCTGAATCCTACCAAGCACTAAGTCCTTGGCCAATCTGTAATATGCCTTAGACAGTGCTGGTGGATCGTGCAGTTTATGTTTTAAGGTGTTTTAGTCTGACAGACTCAGTAGTACATCATAAAGGTTAAAACGAGGATTAAGAAATCAGTGTGTGTAAAAGGGCCTGGGATCATACAATGGTTAGTTTAACCACATTTGAGGGTAGAAGTCTGTAGATTTTGTTGGAATGTCATATCATAGTCTTCACCTGGCTGCATCCCACTGCCTAGCCGAACTCTCTCCAAGAGCTCTGTGTATTATATGTGTTTTTGAAGCCACAGCTAAATTAATCGTACAAATGGACAGTCTTTCTTACTAGCATCTTTCGGGCAGTCTCTAAAAATATGCAAAAAATGCCATGGAGTTGCAGGAAATGTAGGATCCAGTGTTTTCTGAGCTTGTCCAAAACTGTGGACTAAAAATCAGGATTTCCACAAGCTAGCATTCTTTTTTAAATCTGCAAGACCGTAAGTCCCCCAACTTTCTAAAAGCGCAATATTAAATCACTGAGGTACTCCTTTAAGAGAACTAGATACTGTGTCCCAAGATGGCTCCCCATCCATCACACTAAAAGTTGCTCACTGGGCAAATACCCAGAGAAAGTTTTTTCCAAGTGTCTTCAGGCTTCCGTGTTTGTTGGGCCTATAATGAATGAGCATCTTGCACAGCTACTGACTTTCTGCTGACTCACATGACAAAGATGTACTTAATGTATGGCCCTTATGACTTTAATTTCTATTGGGGCTAATGAGTCATTTCAGTGTTTGTGACACTTAAAAAGAGTATCCATCATTGTATAGCTTCTTCGTTTATAAGAATAGTGTACGCTAAAAAATTTTTTGGGGCGATCGGGTTTCACATGAGCTGCAATTCCGACTGTGGCCATTATGCAAACAACGTGCGCTTTGGTTTCTGAGTTGTGAAAGAAGGGCTGTAAATTTAGCAATTTGTGACACAAAAATGTATCAATTGGGTGCTATGGGATAAAGTGAACCCAATGGAGAAAGTGTGAAAGCACTCTGCTAAATTTAAGAAAAGATCATGGTCTTGGTTGGAAGGAAGCCACTGTTGACTGTATAGAATTAATCCAGTGTGTTCTGAGTCTACATCCAGAGGGCGACATAAAGGAGGCTTAGAATAAGCTTTCCAAACCACCTCAACAGTCTTCTTTCAGCACAACAGTACAGGCATTCTGTGAGAAAAAAAACTCACAGAAAATCTGACAAATTATTGTATTACTCATAAATGTCCTAAGAGATCCAAGTCATGGGAAGTATTTTTCAAAGGTATTTCTTAACCATAACCATATACCAATTTTTTGCTTCCTAAAATACAAAAATATTAGTTTACTTGTATGTATACTTGTATTACTGTATACAAATGAACAGCGAAGCCACTTTTTCACTTGGTGGAACCAATGATCAAAACAAAAAAATGTCCAATAGCCAAAGCGAACCATCAGTGGACAACATGAAAAGATTTGTGTCAGCTGCTTATGATATAACTATGGTGTCCGCAGCAATCAGATAACATATTTTCAACACTTGACAATGGGAGCTTTTCATCTAAAAACATCACAATGGATGTAAAGAACGTTTTCAGTTAGAAAAGGATGGTTTTGATCCTCTGGATTTTGCTCCCATCTACACACAGTGCACCCACAGTCTGTGGTTTACAAGAAAATTACAAATCTAAACAAACACAAAGTCAAATGAAGGTGTACGCAGGTGAAGACATTGGTAACTTGGATCCTGTATTTTGTCACCTCTGACAAACCAGAAGTGAGTGATTTAAAGAAAGCCTCTTCTTTCTCAAACACCCTCTACCACACTGACCATGTCTCCTATCAATAAAACCAGCTGCCACGCTGCAACAGTGCTGCAAAAATAACATCTGCTTCTCCCAGATAATCAATCACAGACCCAAGTGTGTCTGCCACAGCAGTCATTTGAAATAGTAAATTACATTCAGTGGCAATTTATTCTATGGCCTGGCATAGACACACCATGACTACTTAATAAATTGTAATACTATACTGTTATTTTTAACAGCCCTCCTTTCTTTCATTTTGCCAGAACAAAACTTAATAACACTTAATTTTACTTCGCAATTCTTTCCTGGAAATGTTTCAAATCAATAACCAGCAAATATGTCAAATATGCTACTTGCTAATTATCACCAACTTACCATGACATTTGCTGACCTGTAAAATAAAGAGTTACACGCTCACAAAGTTCTAGCAAGCAACATTCTATCAAGGAATGTTTACCATGGTCACCATGTTAGAGTCTTTGCATGCTAGCATTTGCTATTTAGCACTGAAGTGCACAGATGAGGCTGATGGGATAGCTTTGCAGGTATTTTGTCATAAACCAAAGTTTTGGACAAACAAACATTTTGTGTTGATGATGGCACTAGATTAAAAGTCAGAACCATGACTCCACCCAGTAGTTGTTGGGATATTTCAGTCTGGACCGAAGTTGTGGACTGGGCAAAATTGCCATCCATAGAGCCACACCCCTAGCATGGCTAAAAAGCATCTCAAATCCCTGAAGCACCACTATTCAATATTTTGATTAACAAATGACTATATGTAAATAAAAAAGAGTTGAAGGAGTTACTCGTAGTGACAAAACCACAGACAATTATCACCAATCCTGCAGTTCCCCTCAGCTCTACGGAGCTTTATAATGTTCTTTAGCTCACTGTTTTTGTAAATATCATATCTGATTTCCCATATTTTACTAAGTACAAAGTATGTGCAAGTCATTGCTTAGTATTCAAAAGATCAAAAAGATCTGTTGTTGACAACATTGTCTTCAGTATATAATGGATTATACACCTAAAAATGATTGGTATTAATGACAACGTTATTCCCCATCTGACAGGGGTGTCAATAAACCAAGTCTCAACACTTTTTTTTTGTTTGTTGTATCTCTTTTTTCTTTTTTTCAAAAGACAAGTTTGAAAATGGTACAAATGTAGTTTTTAAAGCACAGTCAGTAAAGGGAGCTGTCAGAAATGTCACCCAACAAGGATGATGAACTGACATTTTCTGTGTTGTTGTTGAGCTGAAAGGAAAGAGTGATGTCAGGCAGATAGTCGCCCGGATGCGCTTTCTTGACTTGCTGTCAGTCATTCCAACATTTTTAGTTTAGCAGATTTCAGCAAGGAGAGATGCAGGTAAATAGAAGGAGTACCAGCCATACAAAACAAATATTGTCATGATAAGTTAGATAAGGGCCTCTGCTGTATGCAGCTGATGAAGCACAGCTTATCTGGCAGCAGGAAAAAGTCAGCTCATGCTGATGCTTTATTTCTCTTTGTTACAGAGAAGAGGCCAAATCTGACAGAATCAATAGCTGCTGAAAAAGGTGGTGGCTGAGTGCTAACATAATTACAGAAGTGATCATGGTTGTAATGGCATTGTGTATTACATATGTCTCATGACATTTAAATATATTTGTGGTTGTTCTAGTTCTTATTTGAGAGGTACAAGTGTGATATTGTAAGCTACCAGCTGCAGCTTGGATTCAAAGGAAGCAGGTCTTCTCCATCTAAAAGAGTTCAAACTACATTTTTTTGTATGTGTTATTTGCATGAATCTGACTGGAGCTAACAACTTAGCTTATACTTCCACTGTTTGTGTGATAGCTCAGACTCTGACTGATCTCAGAACTCCAGGAACTCCAGTTCTTCCAGTGTCTGTCCTGCTTTTTTCTTGTCTCTGTACGTTCATGAAGTAAAGTCATACCGCCTCGGGTGTGCATAAATCTGTTGCACAAGTGAAAACAATCCAAAAACGTTTTCTAGCCTCCAGGTATGCTTATGTGTTGTGTGGTGCATTAGTGTTTCTTCTGCTGGTTCACACATGCACATTCCTGCTCGGCCCACAGACTTTACATTGGGATGACATAATAAAAGGAGTCAATAATTCATTCACTATATTTACATATATTAGATTTCCACATGGGACAGTTGGTCTCTACGAAAAGAGGAGAAGTGTGACTTCCCATAATTCCACAGTTGACTTATTCACATATTGTGTGGTACACATACATTCAGGAGTCACCAAGTGTTATCTGAAGTTGGAGGGTGTGTGAAACATGCAGCTGAGGTTGGGACTGCTGTGTACACATGGGTTTCCTGGCACCTCTAGCGCCTGCGCTAAGCTAGCATGTCCCAGTCTGGTCTGTCCACTGAACACAGAGAAACAAAGTGATATCAACCCACCATCTAACTCCCAGTAAGTCAGTGAGAAAGCCAACAAAATGTCAAAGTAACTGTCCATACTTGGATGTATCACAGTAATGGTTTGCTAAGTAATGTGTTAGTGCCACACACTGGTCACACACCACTCACTCTTCATCTCAGGGGGGTCCTGTCTTGAGGGTTTGTTGGTGAACACTATATCACCTTTGCTCAAGGGCAATGCAGTGGTATTAATGAGGGAGGGGAAAGTGCTGCTCTTTCATATTTATTTGCAGGGTTCGATCTAAACAAGATTGTTTCATTTCAAATATGAAATGATGTTCGGTTTACAAGTTATGAGTGGCTGCGTAAATGATAAAACACCAGATTATTGATATATTATAAATGTACATCCAAATTCAAGCATATTCCAAACACTGAAAAGAAGTTAAAATTAAGCATTTTCCAAACTTTCTAGACTCGGAACCCTGTATTTGGCAACCTTAACTAAATTGACGGGATGCTATATAGATATGTGTTGTAGCAATATACTTACTTAGAACTAGAGGGTGCATAACTGTTAACCCTGCCCATTATCTTTCCACACAGAAGGTGTGGATTAACCAAGCGAATGCTTTTTTCGAGTACTGGTATGCAGGTCTATCATCTTTTCCAAGCTCACTTTCAACATGGATTCTCCCATTCCTAAATGCCATGTCAGGTCCTGAAACCAATCCACCTTGTAAACAGAAAATGGCAGATTATTCCCCCTTTAGTTTTGTTAGATCTCTTTGGTTGAAGCCCCACTCTCCTGGGTTGAAGCAGGTACTGCTCACTAAGAAAGGAAGGGAGGAAAAGAAACAGGGCAGGCGAAAGGGGAAAATTAGAGGGGAAAGGAGACACTGAAGAAAATAACAGAAGAGGGGCTTCAGAGAGACAAAGAAAGATAAAAAGTAAGGCAGACAGACAAAAACACTTCTCCGTCTCTCTTCTCCTCTCTCTCCTTCATTCCCCTTTTTCTCTTTCATTGCCAACAAATTGAGCTGTGCAGGAGGGATAGGGAGACTGATGGCTTCCTTATCTCCACTTCATACACCTAAATAAACCAGACAAAAGCCCTGTGAAAATAACACCCAATTCCTTTTAGTTATGATTTATTAGATCCATTTGACCCGTGTGGTGAGTGTGGAGAGAAAAAAACAATATGTATGGATTGGCCTGCCTCCCAGCTAAAGACACACACACAGAAACAAACACACAGTCAGTGGAGCAGGTCTGTAGAAATTGCTTCAGATTATTATTATGTTTTTGTTCATTTTTTTTAATCTGTTTCTGGAGGAAGGTGACCTGTTGAGGGGTAATCTGTTGCTGGGGCAATGTCGCCTGAGGTCGACCATTGTTTCCCAGCAGCACTGCTGCAGCTCCCGCTGACAATTAAATCTAAAGACGCACTAATAGAATTCACCAATATGCATGTTGGTGTTTATGTGTTACCACATTTGAAGTTATTTGCTTTCATCTGTACTTACATTACTTCTTTCTTTATTGTATTTGTTGACCCGCAGGAAAGCTGAGGGATTGTGACATCATGTTTTTCTAGTGATTGTAACGTGAGTCAGTCTTTGGTCCACCACTTTGAGGGTGAATCCCAATGACTTTAGTCTTTCCCTGATGTTTTAAAATTCTTTAGTGCCACTACAAGGCCATTTTATTCACTTGTCCTGTGAAAACTCTCAACATCTATTAGATGGATTGGCAGAAAATGTGGTGCAGACATCCAAGGCTCCCAGACAAAAAATCCTAATGACTTTTCTGATCCTCTGACTTAAGCTCAACTATGAGGTTGACATTTGTGGTTATGGGTGACATGTTTCAACAAATGTTGGATGGGAGGGGGCCAGGGGGGTTCTGTGCTGAATTGACTACTGTGATCAGTAAAGCTGGCCCTGTAGCAGCACTAATGATGAGCCATCATGTTTCGCTCTGAGTGATGTCTTCGTCTGGCACCAGGGATGTTTGTATTTGCCTTGGGTAGATAATATCTGTATGTCTTCACCTCAGCTTTGAAGGAAAGTGAGTTTTTAGTCAAATATATGCCTCTTTCCACACTCCCTTCCCCCTGACTGTGCTCAACTCTTGCCCAGTGCTGGCGGTGACCTGATGTAAATGCTTTGTGTTCATGCATGAAGCCCGGAAAACCACGAGACACCTAAATTTGTGTGTGGGGTGGGGATGGGTGTGGTTGTGGGTGTGGGTGTTTAAATACAGGCATGTCATCAGCCCCTCCACATGGGACGAGTGAGCGACTGCAGAAAACTAGCTGAGCTCACCAGGCTTCAGGTCAGGCCTGCATCCTCTCTTGTTATATGCTACCAACGACATTACATTTATATGTTTGGTGGTGATTAAATGTCCTAGACCTAACAACAAATGATTTTAGTTTTTATTTTCTATCTGTGCTGTGACACCTTCTTTTTGTGGTATCGAGTCATGTTGAATTACTGTATGCAGGCTACACGTTTTGCTTATGGGCAGAACTGTGACTGAAAAATCTGAAACTCTTTTGTCATGTCAGAGCTTTCTACTTAATAAAGATGGATGTGAATTCCCCAAAATTGTTGCATGCTTGATCTGCTTGCAACATGCTTGTAAAATAAAGTAAAAGGTGACTTTAAACCAACATACGTCATAAAGCTTAAAAGCTTAAAACAAAAACACAATCGAAAAAGTCACATGTAAATAGAAATTGTTATTGAATTTACAAGTTTTAGGAGTCATCATTAAAATACATCTGCTCTGTAATATATCATATCTTAACAATCCAGAAAACATTTCTGTCAACATTATGACATGTAGAAACATCTTGAGGTTGCAATGAACGTTAATAGCATATGTTGAAGGCAGCAATGTTACAGATTACACAGTAATTCAGTAACTCCCTGCAAGCTTCTTTTGCTGTGTGCCTTTATACTGGTGATTATTTTTAGCCCTCAGCCTGTTAAGGGTGAGTGTTTCATCTTCAGTCCCTGTAAGAAATAACATAATACAACTTATGAATACAAAAGGAACACTTACATTGGTAGAGTCCCACCATGGTTTGTATATTCCAGCTGTGTGTCACACCTCTTTTATATGTCATGGGTGCCAAAAAGACTTCCCCAAAGGAAACACCTGTGTATCCTCGCCCACAGCTCCTCCGTGCCTCCTCTCCCCGAGATGCATTTTAGGAACTGAGACATCCTTCAAGATGGGACACTGAGATTGATTTCTGGGTCACAGGCAGGGGGATGGAGAAGAGACACAACATAGAAAAACTTTAAAAATAAGTAATATTCAAGGAGTCCAACAGTCTGGAATGGAATGGTGTGGGACTGAATACCATCAGGTGACATGTTTCCAAAAGTACTGATCCTGAGCCATCCCCAAGACCAATGAGTAAACTTCAGCCTCTGGCAGGAACGCTGGTAAATCTGTCTGCACTTATCTTTAATTGTTGCTATTTCAAGAGCAGGAACACACCCCCATTACGTCATCCACGTCACTACGCCATTTCCGTATAAATACCCTACGTAATCACTCCTCGTCCGCTCTCGACTGCTGCCGCTCGATCACTGCGCATGGCGCCTGGCACCGGGATGCCAGGTGTCTTAGCTATCCACCTCCAGCAACCACAGCGCATGGCAGCTGCTAGCAGCTACAAACCTCCAGCAACCGAAGCA
>JAVQJD010029578.1:0-14938 GCA_036023655.1 Nannoperca australis | reverse complement strand
TGTCTCCCCCCCCCCCCCCCCCCCTGTTAAATTACTGCACCCGCGAGCTCAGATAGGCAACACACGCACAAGTCTCCAGGAGCCAACACGTAGGCTGCGTTTGCAGGTGTATGGAAGCAGCAGCATCTTTTTACCGAGTGCATGAACCTAGGCTACCTCCACCCGGTCCCGTACAGTGAAACCACACACACAAACACCGCGTCTTTGGTTGTTCGGACGTCGTTTACCTTGTTTTGATCCTCCAAGTCTTTGTCCCTCCAAAAAAAAAAGCCTTCGTCGCAGTGTTATAACCACCCTCCTTCAGCGGGGACAAAGCGATCGCAAGTTGTGCGTCTTAAAGGGGGGGTCGTGTGTCTCACCGTGCGGCTCTCAGTTTGCAGTCATGCCGGTTGTGTCAGAGTCAGGCTGCAGCGGCGGAGGAAGAGAGTCTATTCCTGCAGGACGAGATGAGAGCATGCAGAGGGAGAGGGGGGGGGGGGGGGGTGGGAGGGAGGGAGGGAGCAGATGTCACCCGAGTGATGGTTCTGTTTCATTTTCACCATTTCAACAGGAAATTAACATTAGAAAGTACATGAAAATGTTCCACATGTGCCCCAATGAACTCAGTGCGACCGCTCGGAACACAGCATTGTCTCTTGAAAAAGAAATGTATCTTGGAGTAAAGGAATTGTTGCATAGAGAACAGACATATTGTTTGTCATTGTTTGTCACAAAAATCTTCCATTTGAACCTTGATTCTGTTCCACTTTTTCAAGTCCATACTTTCCCATTTTATTTTATGCGTTGAAAGATATGCCTACCATGATAATTACATCAGTCCTTAAACATATCTCACTGATTGGTCTCTATTCTCAAAGCCTCTTTCTAAATAGTTAATAGTAATAATAAGAGGCGTGGGAAGTTTCTGGCAAGTAAAATCAGGTCCATATATTTGAATATTTGAAACCTTTTTCTTTTATTTTCTGCTGTCAGACCAAAGATCTATTGTGGTGTAATGTCAGCTGTCTCAACAATCCCCGGCTGGGTGGAAAAAACACTGCAGCAGCACATCATTTGATGCTACAGCTACCCACAGAAAGCAGCGATTTTCCTCTTCCCCATAAATAGTTCCATCACCTGTTGTAAATATTTGCATTTTTATTATTTAACCATATCAATCATATTAATATGTTACTGGTTGATTGCTGGGATCTATATGAGAGGTGGTGGCATTGCTAGATTCCAGAAATATTTCATGACAACCTCACACCAAGAAATTCTTCATGCTACGGAGGTGTTATAGCTAACGATATGGTGTTATGGTGGCATACAATTGCCTAGTTTTACATCCAGCAGAAACAGAGCAACATAAGCAGAGAGAGGACAAACATAAGGGACAAAGAATGTCATATTTATCACTTAATCTTAACCCTAATCTTGTTTCTGAGGCTCGACTAAACCGTCAGCTCTAAAATAAGCCTTTTCTGCCCCTGCAAGTGCTTGTAGTGCCCTTGCTTTTCCCCCCTCATAGTAACGTTGCCACACTTCGCACACATGGCGTGGCAGACAAGCAGAGAGCACAGAGAGGGCCAAGGGGAGTTCGAACTGCTGTATCTCCCATCAATTAATCAAGACACAGGAGGCTGTGTCCAGTCAACACACTCTGGCACAAGCATCCATCACCATCTATATAGCCCAGAAACGCTTCGAAACAACAGCAGTGCGCATGCTCACACACACACACACACACACACACACACACACACACTTACTTAGGTCACGTTTGGGGACATAAAATAGGCTTAGAATAATTTCCTGGAGATTTACCCTAATCCTAACCTTAACCTTTAACCACTCACTGAAAATCATCTTTTCCCCCCAACTGGACAAACCTTCCTCAAATACCGTAACTGGTCTTTAGTCCCCAAAAATGCCCTAAGTCAGACACACACACACACACACACACACACACACAGGCATTGCTGCCCTCTGACTGTCCACCATCACTACTGGTTATTTTGATTTGCTTATGATATATAATATCTTGGTTTTAAGGTCAAAAGTTATTTGCTCTTGACCCATATCCACTGTACTTTTGTCTCAAGGGTGAGTATGACTCAATTCTCCTCTAATTGTGTACCTTCATGCCTTTCTTTGTCAGAATTGGCATGTTGTCTTACAATTATCCCATGCAGACAGCAGATGCATAGAACAAGCAGTGAACAAGGTACCACAACATCATGCACAAAGCACTTAAATGAATGTGAGCATCCCACAAAGCTTCTAAATAAGATTGATGAGTTTCTCAAATCTGCATTATTGTAAACTACCATTTTACTCTGTGTTTCTGTCTTTCAATAGCACAATATTTAAACAGCCAGGTGGTAATCTGGCACCCCGTACTGTTCTGTGTCATTCTGTAATGCGATATATTTATTTTATTGTTGTTCGTTGAGTCTTTGTTAGTCTCACAACAGGAGTTCAAGTTGTTGTATTCTCCTTAATTGTCCACATGTCAGCATGTGGCCTCTGTCCAGGTAATGAGTCACCACGAATATGTGCCAAAATAGAAAAAGTCTAGGCCTGATCAACTGGAATGAACACACTGTGAATACACTGAATGCACTGATGCAGTGGCAGCCTATAAAACACACAAACAATTACAATGATTGCCATTTGAAAACTGCATTAGCATTTTATGCCAAAATGTGGATGACAGAGCTCCACGGGGACCGCATGCCATTCAAAAAAGGGCAAATTAACAACACACTGCTGTCACACGAAAACACAGCTGTAGTGCTGTATTTCCAGCTCTCTTTAAAAATACATTCAGTTATTTTAAATATATTTTGACATGAATACATATTTTCTAACATATTTGATGATTATAATTGACAGAAAAGATTACACTTTTGGTGCTAGAAACTTAAATCCAGTAGCAACAACAGTATCAAAACAATATGGTGGGCAGCAGTGTAGCTTTCATACATAGTAAACTGTATCATTGAATTGTGTGAACATGAGGAAAAAAACATATTTTTGATAACATGGACATAGCAACACATTATTTCTACTTTACCTCCCTCTCTATGTGCTTATGGCCGTTGTGAAAATACCTACCTGCATCTGATCTGCTTAAGCTGTTGCCCCGGGACACAGAGGAGGTGATATTGAAATACAGAACAGAACTGGATGCTGAACGTCCGCCTGTCAGCATTGCAGCGGCCGAATGAAAGGTGGATTACTGTATGTCACAGGACAGCACCTTAGTGTCGCTGTGCCATTTCTTAGGGAAGGACGTAGCAAAAAAGCAGCGACTTAGGAGCCTGCATCAGTAGATCCTCAGTGAATGGCCTTTTGAAATCCTTTCAAGATCCTTTTGAAAACATTCATTCATCGTTACCTGCCATTAGTAGAATGTCACACCTATTTGCTGGATTGGTGTGCTTGTATTGTCCTTTTATTCTTATTCTCCCATTAACAGAGGCTCACAAAAAATAGCCTAAAATGTGTGGTTCCTTCATCAGTTTCTTTATTAAAGCCTTTCATTCATCAGTCACCTCTCAACATAAAGGGTTTTGCTGACAAAGAGCCAGCTGTCTCACCTCATGACCCCTATACCACCTCTGAATGATAAAGTAACCGCGGAGGCAAGCGTGAGGCTATATAAGGAACATGTATCAAATACCATTCATGGTGATATAAAATGCAAACCAGTAGAATGTCAACTGAACGTCATGGGGAAAGCTTCACTTTGAAGCTTCGGATTTTTTGAAGTACATATAAAAATTATTCACAGGATAAACCACGTATGCAGTGGCAGACAAAAATATCCTTTGAGGTCTCATGCATGGTTGATGCATGGAGGCATCATAGATGAATAAGACCCGGCCCTCTAACACACACACTTGGGACCAGAAACGGAACAAAAACTTGACAACATGTTTTGGGATGGTGGCAGTGGGCATACCAGTAACTTTGTTAACATGGAGCCTGTTAGAATAAAAATACCTCGTGTATATATGTTTATTTGAATAATCCACTGTATGTCATTTAAAGGCATAGTTCAAACATTTTATAATCACAGATGAATTTGTCACATAAATGCTCCGTCCAAACACTTTCTGAACTCTTTCAATGCATGCTCACTCACATGACATTTAGTAGTGTCTGTAAACTTCTACATACACCAATATTATTGCTAAGCACCCAAAGCAGCTTCATTTTTTCCAAAAAGTTGGTTTCTGGTGAAGCGCTGGATTTGGACTTGCAAATAAGAGACCCCCTTCTGAAAGAGTTTATGTCAAGAGAATCGTCCTTCGATCTATTTTATTGACAGAAAGAACGAAAATGTTGATTTGACTGCAATAAACATAATTTATCTTCTTCTTCAGCAGCTGTAAATGTATGCAAGTCCCTAGGAGGGGCTGGAATCCTCAATCCCCAGCTCTTAAGCCTTGTACATCAGGCCACTGGTTCTGAGTTGCCTTTAAACCTCTGCTATTTTCCACTTTGCAAGTTGTCATGTGTCTTTCACATAATTCTCTCCACATAGATTTGATGTGTTTTGTGCAAAGGTTATTTTCCCTTTGAGGCACTATTTGAAAAGTATATAATTGAGAAGTCCTCTCCTTCAAATGAACCTGCCTTACAGCTGACTGGATGAAGACACTGGGCTGTCATTGATTTTAGCTTCTTCACTTGTAAAGATCATTTCACAAATGTCCTTGAAACCAAGCTGACAGGGTTAAACTAACCATGCACAATCCTTGATAAACCCTATTACATCCCTGCTTTCACCCTATCCCCCTGCAGACTCAGGCAAGTGTCTACATGGTTACTGTCCCAAAATAGCCCAAAGGATTCATACATCACCTCCCGTGTGTTGTTAAAGGTACCTAAAATGATCTGCACGATGACAAAGAAGCAGTGAGATCCACTTCAGTTCTTTGAAAATCAGACTTTGAGGTTCTTGGTCTGAAAATGTGAATTAGCAAGATACATTTTGAAATGTATACTGTGTGATGTGATGTTACTGGAGTAAAAGAACGTTATTAATCCCTTCCTGTGTGACAATCACTGGTTGTACCTCTCTGTATTAGTCAAACTGAAACTCATCAGTGCATTGTGAGGTGATGTCTTCAGTGACTGTAACATTTTAAACCTCCCTGTCTCTAATGTAGAGGCACAATATTCATATTTTAAAGAGCAGATTACAATATTAATGATTCCAAGGCATTCCCCTCTTTCATTTTGCTCATGCTTTTAAGCCGTATCATTGCCAACATTTCCTCTTTACTGTAGTGGGTCATATTCCTCCATCTGAAGGGCACACTGGCCTCTGTCAGGCTATTCTGTGAAGTCAGGGGGGAGGAGTCGTTAGCTTTGGATATTAGTCTGCTGTCCATCATCCCTCCTGCACTCTGAGGTCCCCAGAGACCGACAGAGAAAAAAAAGGAGGAGGTGAAGGAAGGGAAAGAAGGAGGGAAAGGAGGCGGAGGGATTGCATGTGTGTTTGTGTGTGTGTGTCCATCAACCCGTAGAGGACCTCTGAAGTCCCAGACAGAGGGAGGTGTGTACTGCTGCAATGCGTAAAGCCAGCAGAGCTACACGGCTTCATGCAGTGAGCAGACTGAAAGGCTGAATGACTGACTGGCTGATTGACTGACTGCCTCGGGGATTTACAGTATGCTATGTGATGGTCTTATGAAGCGAATAGCTCGCAGAATAGCTGATTGCCTAGCTGAATTTGTAGGCTTTTGAGGCAAGTCACACATCTCCCGACCAGTACAGGTGATGCCATAGTGCAGGTCCACAAGAGAATTAACTGTGCACAAGTAAGACTAACAACCAGGAGAAGAGACCTGAATAAAACACCTCAGTAGTGTTCCATTTAAAAGTGAATCATCTGATGAGAATTATTTATATCCACATTTATGTTGCAGAAATGCCTTTAAATGAATCATCTTTAACGTTACAGTATCTTTATTGGTCGTTGTTCCAACTAGAAGCAATCCAAGTAGGTGCTACAGTAATTGTTCTTGTCTAATTGAGAAATGCTCTCACCCTCACATGCAGTGTCCCAGTGCAAAGCTGCACCTCGTGAACAGCTCCATAAAACATAAAACAAGAAACCGTAAAGACTGAATAAAAGACAGTGTAGAACAGTGATGCAGAATTAGATTGGACATGATTACCCACTAACCAACATAACAAAAAAAGAAAAAGAAAAATGATGGTCCAAAACTCTGTCGCTAGTCTTTATGCATGGTTTTGATGTGTGCATTTCTGTTTTTGGGACCGCTATCTATTCTTTGACTCCTACAGACAGCTTTGAGACGTGGATGTGAGCGGCAAACAAAAGGCCAAACAAAACCATAATAAATCTGTCGTGAAGGAACTACCTAAATCTAGCACCCCCAGACCAGGTTTTCAGCATTTCATCTATAACATTTAAATCATCACACCCCGACTCGCCACCATCCATATGCTTGTCGAGTTTGAACACATTATGTGTGTCCATTGGCACATGGAAACCATGTATCTCCAAAATAGTAACTCATGAATGATATTACTGTCTTTGAAAAGGTTTAATCCATCCAAGGTCTACAGATAGTTTCATGAACCTACACAGCTGCATGTAGACTTATCGTTCAATCTAACGTTAAAATCCCCAAAAATGGAGTTACGAGGTTTTCACTTGAGCACGACATTGGAGCTTGCCATATTGTGGTGTCAAGAGATCATTCGCTCCCTGAGGTCCAACAGCAGGCCGAAGGAGTGGTGAAGGAAGCAGCTCAGTGTGACAACTGGAAACCCTCCAGTGTGAAGAGACAATGCTCGCTTGTGTTTAAAACATGAAGAATGACATAAACAAGTGTAAAACTGTGAGGTTGCTGCATGTGCCTAACCGGATTTCCTCACACGGCCTTGATAAGTGGGACAAAAGGAAAAGAAGGGTGCAGCTTAGAGACTGAGTCACAGCATGGTTACAGTGCAGTAGCTATCATTGTGCTGTGTGTTGACAGAAAAACGTGACCAGAACTGCACCTCTCTCAATGCAGGTACTCAAGACTTCGAGCAAGTTCGTGTCCTCACCGTGCCCTGGGGGTCCAGTCACCGGACTGTATTGTCCACATGCTTTGCCTGCAGGGTGTGAGCAGTGCACATCCTCTTGCTGCCTTCACTCTCCTCCGTATCTTCCCCTGTACCTGTCTGAAATAGGAACAAAATACTGCAAGAAGCTGAGCCCCCCAACTCTCCCCTACAAAAACACTTGGAAAGCATCCAGAGCGGCGCGCATCATGCCCTAGAAAGCTAGTGCAGTAGAACTGTCACGGAGCAATGCAGGGAAGAGAGGAACGTGACAGGACGGTGAGAGCTGGATTCACGCCCACCACACAACCAAATATGAGCATGAAAGTAGTGCAGTGGACAGCAAGAGCAGATATGTGGATTTCTCTGAGTAGATTTAAGATGCATTTTTTGTGTAAAACCTGTAGTAACCTCTTTAGCTTTGAAGTATGTGTTATGCAGATACTACACTGTACAAATAACCCTCAGGGGGTCAAAAAGAGCTACTGTGACTGAAACAGAAAGATGCTGGTCCTCTATATCCATCTGAAGGAGCACTACAAATCATATTTTAAGAACTCATGGCAAAGTGTAACCAGCCCCTACTTTCACTTATTTCCCTGAATATAAGTCTAATCATTCTTGATGACAATTCTGTTGAACACTATAAAATGAAGTACCAGGGTGAAACAATACATGAGAACATGGTTCACATCATCAATGGTTGGTCTAGGCTAACTCACAGACTGCTGTGAATGCTTACATTAGCTTAACGTCATTAAGGGATAGTGCCTTCTCACACCTCCCCCCGAGGAGAAACAATAGAGAGATGGATCGGGACCAAAGTGTCGTGTTCCCTGCACAGCACCTCTGACAGGTCGTCCTTGTCTAAACAGATGCTCGTTTGAGGTTAACAAGGGGAGGTGGATGTCTTTTACTGTCAGACGTACAGCACAGCAATAATTTACACACAAGTGCTGAACAGATGAAAGTTGTCTGAACTTTTTTGTAACTATTGTGTATAAATTATATATAAATTATATATAAATAAATGATGAAAGTCAAATGTGTGGAAATGACACACTAACTGACATTTTAGCAGAGTTTGTTGGCAGTAAAACTGTCCTGTTAGATGGTAGGTATGGGGTTCTGATAATCCTGTGGAGCAAGTGGAAGCTTGGCAGAAAATGACATTTGCCTTTTCAGTCCAAATCTAATCTTTCCCCTGCTATTCCATGGAGACAAATCAGAGAGGACTTCAAAACACAGATCTTGTGTACCTGTAGTGCTGTAAAAGCACACTTGAAGTGTCCAACCTGGTATTGTTTGAATTAATGGTGAAGTAGAAAAGCTGTACTGAGTGCCGAGCTGAACAGACTTCAGAATCAGGTGAGAAAAGAAAACTCGGAGACCAAGAAGAGCCAGCATGGAGAGTGATGCATGAGATATGAGACTCCCCACCCCCAGCTTTTAGAGTGCTGGGGGTGGGGAGTGTGTGTGTGTGTGTCTGTGTGTGCATCTAAGCGTATGTGAATGTGTGTGTGTGTGTGTGTGTGTGTGCCCTCTTATGAGCATGGGAGCATCAAAGAGAGAGCAAACAAGGGAGAAAGAGCAAAGTACAGAGACAGTGTGTGTGTGTGTGTGTGTGTGTGTGTGTGTGTGTGTGTGTGTGTGTGTGTGAGTCTGTGTTCGTTGGCTTTTCTGTGAAGTCAATTAATAGCCGAGGGTGTTTGGCTGAAAGTGGTGTTCCTTAAATTAGAAAACCATCTGTTGTCCAACTTGGCAGGATAAACTAGCCATATTAGCACCCATGTTCCTGAGAGTCAAAATAATGAAATGTTAAATATCTTTGCAGAGAGCTTTCCTAAACAAAATTCCACAAAGGCTATTAGTGAAAATAATCTATCTATCTATCTATCTATCTATCTATCTATCTATCTATCTATCTATCTATCTATCTATCTACACGTATCTATTTATCTAGATCTTTAAGTAATAGTTAGAAGGAGACTCTGCATCAGCAGTTCAGGGAATGACCGCAGGTAACAGTGTGTGAGTTTGAGAGTGTGCGTGCCTGCTGATTAAAGTAGCCCTCAGTGTTTTGATCAATACTCTATGGGTCATAGTTAGTAGCTTAATGAGGTGCAGTCATTGTACCGCTTTTATTTTATGTGTCAGTCACCCAAATCCTTCACACACACATACACACACACACACAGGCTCTCCATCCATGCCTTCGGTGATAAAGATTGTGCTGACAGAGCAATCTTACAGTAACCCCCCATGGCTCATGTCCAATGAGAAAAGGTGCGTTAACGTGTGTGTGTGTGTGTGTGTGCATTTCCCCAATATGTCCATTGCCATAGGGTGAAAGAGAGTGAGTGAGTGAGGAAGAAAATCGTTTGAGTTGAAAACACTGTTTACATATTGAACGTTTTTATTTCTTCACTCTGCAGTTTCACCAACAAAAAAGAAAACGCACACCACACAAACTAAAACACAAAACAAAAGAATTTCCTCTAACGTTTTCCTCATCTTTTAGTTCAAAGTAGTGGTTGTTGGCAAACATGAGATAAGAAATGTGGTTGGACGGATGCACCATTTTACTGTAATAAACAAGGTGACACCTTTGGGAACCTAAACTCACTCATTTTTTTTATTATGGTGAGATACAGCTGAGAAAAGCATGGCCAAGTGTGCTGGCATTAAACACACTTCTCTGTAAGTCTGGATATTTCTTTTAAGGACGGTAATTCACAGAAGTAAAATCCATATTTTAGACCTCATGTTCAAACATGTGGACTTACTTAATACTTTCAGTGTATACTATCATTTCGATCATCATTTTGAAAAACACTCATTAATAACAACTAAGACAGGCGTCTCAATACGTGCCCATGCTGACAATAATGATTTCGAGGTATAGTAATGCAATGTGTTATTCAGATTCTTTTCTGATTCTTTTTATGATATATTTTAGCATTTTAATATAAATTAGTCTAAAACACACAACACGCCACCACCAGATTCTCTCCCTCTTTTCTTTGTAACTGCCTTTTTCCAGAAGATAAGTGTGTATTGATTATGTTTTGTGTTTTGTCCTGGAGACGCCCATACACACACACACACACACACACACACACACACACACACTCACGCACTCACACACACAAACTGCTGATAGCGACGTTTCCAGAGCAGTGGAGATCTATGAATACATTATATGTACACTCAGAGGGTCCATGAATATTTGATGGACAAAAAAGGTGAAGGCTGGAGAGTTATGATGGCTCTCCTGCTAATTTTCTAAGCACAGCATACATTTTATCTTAGAAAACTATGCATGATTGGTCATAATGACCATCACATTTTATTACAATGAGCACAGTCAGAGAATTGTTGTCATGCTGGTCAAAAACCATATTTATGACCCCCAAAAAAAGGAGCAGCCACCAGTCGTCCAGTAAAGATGGTAAAAGAAAATCTTTGATGTTAGCAGTCTTGGTCTAAGCACCCTTTTGGCTGTGCTTGTCTGTGCTTATGATTTATTTTTGTTCTTATTTAAATTTGCAACCTCAAATATTTGAAACTACAGCAGGGTGTGAACTATTGTTTCAATCGATTCAACGAATTTGTCATGGCTAAAAATCATTTCCTCCTCCTCCATATTACTCTGTTTGCTTCAGCTGGAAACGCCCATACAGCCTCTCCCTGCTTTACATGTGACTTTGCAGATATGATGTGTGCCCTTGAAAGAGACCTTGGGTTGCATTGCAGTCATGGCAATCAGAGCAGCACTCTGGTTACACTGCTGCCACTTTGTGGACAATATGGAGAAGTGCACCGATTACAGCAGATCTATGCATGGTATGATGGAACTATAGTTTGGTCAAAGGTGTGGAGGGAATTCCATGAGTACATATAATATTCCCAGGTGTAAATTATAAATCATGAGTGATTTGCTTTAGGTATGGTGGTATAGAAGCTGTTTAAAACCTCCTCTCTGCAATGAAAATATGTCTCTCAATAAGGAACGGATTGTGTGACAACAACAATGAATCCGTTTTTAAATGTTTGTTTTAACCCAGTTTCATGTGTTTGTAACTGACCCGGTTTCATACATGAACAAGAAAACACTATGCTTCTTGGAGTTCTGTGATGTAAGCCCAAAAAATGTAAAATACAAATAACAACAGGACTGTAGGAAGACGTTTATATTTTACTGGTTGCATCATGTTTTTGTAACTGCCACTAGGGAACTTGTGGTAACAATATTATGTGCTGTATATCATTTAAATGTGACCAATTCCATGCCAAAATATTCTTCCCCAAAATGTGTAACTTTCATTTAATCTGACAAAGTAAGCAGTCACAGTCCATTATTCTATGCCAGGGCCTCAATGAAAAGCTGTTCCGCACCTCTAAAATTGTCTGGTGATATTGCTGAGTTTGCAGTTTTGCATGAGATGACCCATGTAACAATCAAATGTGATAATGAACACGTGACTAATATCACTGTTGGCCAGCAAAAGAGGCATAAATCTTATTTGCGGTTGACAAAGTCCAGCCCCACAGCGTCCCAACCTCCTCTACTACTCAGCATAATGTGAGTGCACCCCCTGATGTTCATCTGATTGAATATGACTAGAATGTTTCCTTGTATTGGCAATTCCTTTCTGTGAGTCTCCTTCTCAACAATGCAGCAGGAACTTGTTAAAATGTGAACAGAAAGAAAGATAGTACATTAAAAGGAGGGCAGATAATCAATGCAGAGCAGCAACAACTGATGTCCTGTGTGTCTGGATGGGATTCTGTTTATCTCCTGCATTTGTTTGCTGTTGTCGTTGTGCATTTGTTCAGGCAGGGAGGTCCTTGTTTTTCTCTCACACAGCTGCTGTGATATGTTGCCCTCTGCACCCACACCTGGCTGGGAAAACTACAACTGGGGTATTCTCTATCCTGCTGCAACATTCAGGTGAGAGAGGAAGAATGAGGAAGAAAGAGAGATGCCTTGTGGGTATCCTTCGTCAAATGAGCACAAATGTTAAATAGGGAGGGGTGCTGGGTGCTGTTGCAGTATGTTTTTTTTTTTTTTTTACTTTGCATCAGTTGGGCGTGGTAAGATGAGGTATTTGTTTAACCTTATTCTTTATGGGTTTAAATTGAATGTTTAATCATTGCAATGAAGGTCAAGCGGACATTTACAAAAGTCATTTTGGAGCCTTATCAAACAGGGAAATAAATACACAAGGACCAACATTCCCTCTAAATAGATATTTTTTGGTTTTATGTTTTATCAAACTGCAATAGGTAAATCAATAAATACTTCTCAGACATTTGGTTTAGAAATCTTTAAAAATTACAGTAAATTCATTATCAGAGGAATTTCACAACAGCATAGATTTAATTAAATTGGCATGTGTTGCTCCAGCATTTATTCCAGAAAACAAACAGAAAAGTCACCAAAACACCTTTAAGACAGCGACTATAATAATGACACACCTACCTCAGTGGCAGCTTTTATTCTGCTTCTACGCAAAGACCAAACCGCATGTGAATGTGTTCAATGGTTATGTAAAAACATTACAAAATATGAACATATATAGTATGTGAAGCATTTTATCTCTAACATTGACGTTAAATATCTTCACGTGGAATCACATTCACCAGTTGAATCATGGGTTTTCGCTGGTTCTTTGGCATTTCCTACAGTAATCGCGTAGGTTACACACGTTTTGCCACATGTTCTGAAATCTGACACTGGGACTGCAGTGGAGTGCAGCTCATTCAGTGCAGCCAAACACTCTGGATACAGTTTCTGTTTTAATGCATCACAACTGGTATGAGCTAATAAGGGTTAGCATAAAAAACTAAAGAACTAGCGTACACCAAGTCACAAATAAGACCAAAGGGGAAAACTTAATTGTCTATGCACATAATTAAATATTGATCTTCATGACAGCAGCAATAAGAACACAGATCAGTACAGAGAGCCAGCAGCAAAGTACAGAGGAAGAAATAAATTATACAGACATTTACAAGGACTACCATGACATGACAAGCATAACTGGTCATGCTTGTGAGGGTACTAATCAGGTAATAATGCATTTGTCCTCACACTACACATGGGTACAATTACTGAAATATGAACTTGCTATCTTTAAGAATTAGTGAGTGTTTAAGGAGGGTTGACGGGGGCTATTGCAATATATATTTTACTTTGCATCATTTGGGCATGGTAAGATGATTTAAATGGGGGTGTTGTGGGGTCAAGAGTAAAAGTCAAGCATACATGTCATCATATCAATCTCAAATCACTGCAGAATAAAAAACCTAATTTGGCTGAATAATAGCAGATGTAATTTTGACTGCCAGGATGTGTACTGTTGCTGCAGTGCACTGTCACCGCTAAAAGCTGAGTGCCAGACCATGCACTACACTGCCTGAGCTGAGAGTATCCCTCCAGAATTACACACACACACACACACACACAAACACACACACACACAGTAAAATATAGCAGTGTTTTTGTGTCACCTCAGGGCTGAGTGGAAGGAGGAGGAGAGGTGAGGGGGAGATAAAGTAAATGCATTTCAGTCTCTGTGCACGTCCTACTGCGTCTCACAGACACAGACACACACACACACACACACTCTCTCTTCACTGTGACTCATCCCTCTGGCCACCCCCACCTCACACCATCTCTGCTCAACCTCTTCACACACCAAACAATCAATCTGTCAACACTGCTATGTGCCGCTGCCCCTCTCTTTCTTGCTTTCTTTCTTTCACTGCCCCACTCTCCATCTCAGCCCACAGTCCTTCTAAAAACTTTGTTTATTCTTTCCTAACTTTTCTTTTTTTTCTTCAGGCAAATCCCACCCAAGCCTCCTCCACCCATTTCCCTCTCAGGGCTCCTCCAAACCACCGTAATGCCTTTAGTTCTTTTGCAACCGCAGCCATGGTTTCGGGGGAAATAGCTCTGCAATGCAGCAGAGTTATAAAATAGCAGCAGTCGTTATGGGGTTTGCAGCTGAGACTAAACGCTGCCACTTCCACAACTGCTGTTCGGTTACTGATCTTCACCGACCCTGCTGTGAAACACCTTTAATCTGTGGCAGGTGGGGTTCATGCCTGAAAAGAAGAATGTGTGCTTTAATTGGTTTTCTTCAAGGTCAAATCAGTGTCACCTGGTTACTCACATACTGAGAAGATTTACTCTATATTATAAACACACCTAACGAGGTATAATACCTCCAAAAATGAGAACAACTGGTTATACATAATAAAACACTTTAGACGCAACTAACAGAACCTGCAACTCTGTCCTGAATAAATGTGTTAATATACTGATCTGTGTGATTTTGACAGTTGACTCTACCTTAAGGTGTTCATTTACTGCCAGTTCTACATTCAGCATCTATATATAACTATGCGCATATCCGTTGTTTTCAGCGTTGCCAGGTTTCGTGTACCTGTGTGCTGGTACACGAAAGCAGCATAAAGCAGCATAAAGCGTAACAAAATAAAGCAATATTACTTCCGTCCAGCGTTCAAGAAAATAAACTTTTTGACAAACCCTTCCAAACTTTTAATAGATAATTATTTCAAGAAGGAAGCTTTAAATGTACTTTTTTATTCTGATATTTCATTTGGAAGTTATATTTATTTTAGTCATATTGCTTTGTATAGCTCAGTTAGCCTCTGATGTTCTTAATCTTAATCTGAAAAATAACCTTTTATATACACTACCGTTCAAAAGTTTGTGGTCACATTGAAATGTCCTTATTTTTGAAGGAAAAGCACTGTACTTTTCAATGAAGATGACTTTAAACTAGTCTTAACTTTAAAGAAATACACTCTATACATTGCTAATGTGGTAAAT
>JAVQJD010029571.1:0-12841 GCA_036023655.1 Nannoperca australis | reverse complement strand
GGGTGTAGAGGTGTAAAGGGAGGGTCCGAATATGTTTGGACCAGGGGCCGGAGCTGCTCCAGGACGAGTCTTTCCAGGGCCTTCATGATGTGGGAGGTCAGTGCCACAGGTCTGTATTCCTTGGCTCCACTGGGGCGTGGAGTCTTAGAACAGGAACTAAACACAGTGGTTTATCTGATGGATAAAGGTGTTTTGCGGCCACAGAGAGAAGAAATCCCCAACAAGAGGAGAGCCGGCGTGGTCGTCTAAAACTGACAAGACGTTAATATGACGTTAGAAGATGGCGACTCCAAAATAACACAACCGTCCAACTAGTTTGGAGAGTTATGAGTATCGTTAGCTACATGGCTGGAAAACAGAAGGACGTCCAAGTAGCCACAATGGAAAACATACTTTGACAAAGCACACAATGGTGAGTTTTATGCTTTGTTTGAGTAATATGTTAAAACAATACGTTTTACTTTTACCAGAGAAAAGGTTTCAAGTATGAGCTAATGGGCCTTCACTGTATTGACCTGAATAACAATGAGTTTTTGTGAAAATATGTCAACTTACTGATAGCAGAAAATGTATGGTGATTCAGTATCTTTACTCTTACTTTAGGTAAAACAAGAGCTTATTTTTAGTATTTTTAATAGGAAGGCAAAACCCCTGAAATGTGTAATAATGTAGACCATCATAGGATGCCAACACTTTGTAAATTGTAAGATATGTACATTAGGCTGTAGAGTAGAAATAAATAAATAAAAACAACATATTAATCAAATAACCATAATATTAAAATGTCCAGAAAATACATTTTCAATGCAGAATTTAAAAAAGGTTATATGCAACTGTGGCTACAGAGGAAATCCTTCTTCCAGCAATGGATACTGCCAACACTCTCTAACCTATTAGATAGGGGATGAACAGTAGGTGCACTGGTGCTTTACAATGTTTGGTTTCTTCCTCCTGATTGGGTGGTGAGGGCAAAGATCTGTCTCAGGGTGCCGAGGCGGAGCCTTGATGGGGTAAACCAATAGTTGAGTCTGTTAGAAGTCTACGCACTTACTCGTAGAACTGGCGTTACATCCAGGTAACTACTTTTTCTCCGACTGGCAGATGGATGCAGGATAATCCCATTGATTTTAGAGACCAGAGCTGGACAGTGAGGGTGAACCACTCAGTGCTTCTTACTGGCTGAGGAAAAACTGATGAGTCCCTTACTCTGGTGCCATTAAAATCTATTTTTCTTCTTCATTTCCATGCTCTTATACTTTAGCTCAGTGATCAATACACTGTCTAAAGAGGGGTATAGCATTATGGGTAACATGAAACCACCACATCCAAAGGTTTAAAGACCTACAATATTAGTGCATGAATTAGACATGGAGCAAAGGAGAGTTGGCTCTAACAAGACAAATTGAGGCTGTAATAATAATAATAAAAGCTGATTATAACAATACTCACCTGTAATCATACATTTTTTAGCAAGATAGTTAATGCACCACTTAATACTAAACATTAAAACATAAAAATGGCAGTAAAGCATAAGCATTAACTGCCAATTATATCTATAGTTAGTGTACAAGAGTTATCACCTCTAGATTTTATTGTACAATATTTTCCACATGTACATGATTTTTTACATATACAGTTTGAGCTTACAATCCAGAGCAAAACATTGAACAATAAATTAATGAAAAATGACAATGAAAAATAAAAACCCTAACATTTAATATTCAATCCATCTGTAAACTCCACTCAGGGGAAACAGTATCACTCAAAGTAATACCATTCCATAATCTAACATGGGGATATGTTTCAATCTTAAACCCTCATTTTGGAGCTAGCTAGATACATTACAACATCTACTAACAAAAATAAAACAAATTGCTTATGTACAGTAAAATGTCATTGTTTTGTTGTCCATTATCAGCCTTCTATTCACAGCTGGTCTTTAGTTTAGAGATGATTTAAGATGTTCTTCAGCTTGCTGCATTGTAAAATAAAGCGAAGAGTAATGATGGTCCACCTTTTAAACGAGGTTGACAGAGATCGACGTGATGGCTCTACAGGACTAACATTCTGATTTTATTTTCACAGTTTTTCATTTTGACATGATACATATCTGACAACAGCCTCGGCTCAGTAGTTTTTTGTGTTGGGGTTCAGATGTTGGATTTTAAAAAGACCTGATAGATTAGTGGCTCTAATTTGATAGGGGACTATTATTACCCTGGAAAATGACATTCCTTCTTGTTCTATACGAGGCATTTTTAATCCCCAGTTTGCCAGCAGGTAGACAGGTTAGAGGCCTAGTACATAAAACATTTTTTCTTTGCATGAGGAAATCAAAATGCTACATATAAAAATGTCAGTATGGGCTATTTAGACTTCACAGAAATCTGTGTACAGTAATATTTGCAGGTGATCAATTACTTTCTCAGTGGATGAGTAAACCAATACTACAGAGCAAGATATTTTGGTGTATTGGCACATGTAACATGCTTTTTCTTGAAAGTGTGCACATTAAGGACAAAACCTAACATTGTTTTTAGGAAAAAAAAGCTTCCATAACATTGTGTGAAAACCTTGTGACCGGTGACTTCCCATTTTAACTTCAGTAGAGGTGCGTACATTCTGCAACCATTTATGAAACAACACAAAACCAATGAATCAAACTCAATAGAAATGCACGTGTGACCAATGTGCACCTAAAGATATGTAATTTTGAATTATTCAAATATAAGTGAGAGGTATACAGGTGAAATCCAAAACATGTCAGATAATATAGAAATGTCTACAATTATTACAAGAATAAACATCAGAGAAAGCCACACTAGGCCTAAAACACAACCCTCCTCCAAGAGAGATTGCAGGGAGGCTGGTGAGTCCTAAAACACTCTTACTTAGATTGTCTGTCACACAAGGTACACAATTGCAATCACACACAAACACGCATTTTACATTTACTAATGTCTTCACCTTCACTCTGCAGTCTCTTTGAATTCAGTTCAGTTATGATAAAACAGTCAGACTTGCTGAAAATTGTCCCCTCCCGCACTTTAATCCACACTTTCGAAGTTCTTGGTGCCTTCAGGTGAAACTCCACGCTGTTGGTGTACTGTTTCTGCCTCACTAAAGGCTATGTGCAGAGGATCTGTTGGTTTTATGTTAACTCTCGGTCCCCCTCTCCATAAAGGTAATTATTGGTTCCGGCTGGTTGGACATACTCCTCAGTTTTGTCCCAGTCTGAGACCCAGCCTCCTCCTCCTCCTCCTCCCATGCCTCCGTTGGGATCCGCTCCCTGGTTCATGGCTCCGTAGCCTCCTCCGCCACTTGTGCGATAGAGCTCCTCTGTCTCGTTTGCAAGCTCATCCTCATCCAGGATGCCGCATTTCTCATCACTCAGCTGCTCCGGCTCCGCCCAAGCTTGCTTCTCTCCAGATGCAAAGAGACCTGCAGCACAGAGACAGACAAGATCAGTCCACAGGTTAGAGTTTTTGCTTATTCCATTGCTAACCCAATTAACGGACAACTGCATGAAGAACAATGCAAATATTTAAGCATACTAGGACACCCTAATTATCTGGTTATGGAAGAGTGAATGAGTGAAAACAGAAATTAAAAAAGGGAATATACACACCATAGAACATAACGCCTCCATAATGAACAAGCGAGGCAATGAGGAACACACCCTGCCACTCCTCCCGCGTCTGTCAAAGTAGGGTGAGAGGAGAAAAGAGAGAGAGGAGTTATAAGCATGAAAAAAAGTGTTTTATTTTTCATTATGACTGAAATCAAAATGTTCACACATTAAACCAAACCAATGAAAGAGAGGCTTGCACTACCTTTACTTTGGTCAGTTAAACTTGAGGTTCAAACACCTTATTTAAGATTCAACACATGTTGTGCCTGCGTGTGCTGACTTCTGGTGTATTGATCTCTCTGTAAAAGGAATTAATTTCTCCCCGCATGACTATTAGACTGGCAACATGCTGAAGAGGTCTTTCAGAGGAAGTGACACCTCTGCTGGTTCAGATAGCTAAAACATTTTCGATAACTTAACTCGGTTGGAGGTGCACTGTGCATGTTTGCCGAATAACCCATGGCAATAACAAACACCCACCTTCAGACAACAAAATAAGAACCAAAATGTGTTTTGGGGTTTTGAGTCCTCACCTTATGCTTTGTCATGGCACCAACTATAAGTGGGCAAACCATACCAGACAAAGTGCCCACGCCGTTGGAGATACCCATGAGGATACTAGCATAGCGTGGTGCAATGTCAAGGTGGTTGACGTTGAAACCTTATGAGAAAAGATAAATACAATATTAGCACGTAAATGATAGGAAATAGTTATATATTCACAAGCCCAACAAATTCTTCTTTAATATTTATGGCCAGAAGGTTTAAAAGAACTAGAAGGAGATGTCTTCTGTAAAAATGGGGCTTATGGATATTGATTGGTGCAATGTTGATGCATGCAACAAAATGTGTACTGTTATTTAAAAGAAAATGAATGGGGGGAGAAAAAAAATGATAGTTTCACCTGAAATGGCAAAGCCTGAGAAACCCACAGCCAGGACCAGAAATGTAATGGCAATGCCTTTTGTATGAGAGAAGCCCACCACCAGCAGCAGGGTGGCCTCCATCCCAAATCCTGATGCAGATAAATGAAATAACACAGACGCAAACAAAGAATGAGTTTAATGTGTTATGGAAAACATTAAGTCTCACTTAAATGACTTGCATCAACTTAAGGCTATTCGTCTTCACGCTGTTCTCGTCTCCCTTTTTATAAAATACTTCTGACTGAGCCTAAAGTTGCCCCAGTGTTGACAGCTTCTCGCAAAGTGATACGTGCACAGTATGCTTCTTCGTTTCAGTTCGCTATTGATTTCTCTCTGTAGTTCAAAAATAGCCGACAAAGGCAGCTTCTGCTTTACAGTGAGTCATCATTTCCCTCTATGCAGCAAACATGTTCTCACTAGAGTTGACTATATACTTTAGTTAACTCCATAAATAGAGATGAACAATGAGCTACTTGTTTTTAAAAAAAATGGGAGTTTATAGGCTGTTGTGCTTGTTATGGGCACAGCATGTCAGCTACATTTTTTCTATACTTTGTCAATCAGTTTACCTTTCTGCAATTCAGATTTTGCCTTCATTTTGGCCCTTCCTTACCTCCACAGTTCATAAGTTTCCTGACATTGGTGGTGGTCATGATCTGGTTGGAGCGCAGGTAGTCAGCAATCTGGCCACCAATGGGCACAATAATGGTCATGACGAGGTGGGGAAGTGCAGAAACTATGCCCACCTAGATGAGAAAGAAAGAAAAATAAGTGTAGAGGGTAGATAAGGGTAGACTATGTTCATCGGAATAAACCTAGAAAGCAGACGTTCTATTGCTCTGACTTTCCTCTGCAGTATTATGTTATTGTACATAGAGAAACCTTTTGGTTTTGGTGCAGTGCTAATAACCTACTGCCCACATCTGGTTTCTGTTACCTTGCTAATCTCAAACCCAAACACCTCCTCGAAGTACGCAGGCTGGCTGATGAGAAGCAAATAGAAAGTCCAGCTTCTGCAGAAATTAGCCACGATGATGGCATACACTGGCATGGACGTAAAGAAGGCCCTCCACGGTGTGTTGAATTTCTGTAAAACAGAAAATTGCATTATTTATTTTTCTGATTTTGCAAGGAAGTTTTAAAGAACATAAATGTACAGTTGTTTGAATTAATAACCTTTTTCCTATTAGCCTTTTTTTTTTAAAAAACAAACAAGTCTCAGAAACCAGGACAGTGTGATCAAAAAGGAGCATGGGTGGAGTAAATGAATAGTTATGCTTGAATGCTGACTGATAAGGAAATTCTAAATCTATTTGTGTTGCTCTCATTTTGATAAACTGTTTTTGGTATTACAGAATCAGCTCATGATCAAGTTTGACGCCCTCTGAAGCTCCACCCACGCAAACTTCTTTCTTACTCTTACTTTGCTTTGCTAGTTTACCATCTCTACGCTCTTCGTTCAAATCTACTGGCAGTCTTGTGCTTAGGTTAAAATTCTGCAAATTGCAAACTCTTCACATTCTCTTGAATGAAATGTAAATGACCGGGCAGGTACTGGTAACATCAGCCTATGGGGGGTGTAATACAGCATTTGAATCCTATAAACCAATTATTTTTACTGACCGTTATGGCTTGTTGGGCCGACACGCCAATGCTTTCCTCAATGTATGTTCTCTCCTCCTCACTGATTGTGGGATGGGCTGCTGGACTTTCATAAGACACCAGGAACCAGAAGCAATACCACATGACCCCAAAACTTCCTGGGGGGGAGGAAGGAAGACAGAAGCAGGCAGGGACAAGAGAAGGAACAATGTAAGTGTCAAAGCAGGAAAGAAAGGTCAAAAAGAACAAGCTACAAAAGGATTACACGTTGAATTCAAACATAATGGGGGAAGTTTTTTTTCTTTCTGTTTATCTTATTTATGGTGCTGGCTTTGTGGTTTTCTTGCCTTTTCAGTTTCAGTATGTGTCAGCATTTACTGTGTTACTGTATGTTGTGCATAATGACGGGCGTACCCAACTACTGAAATCAGCATTTTGACATTTGTTGGTGTTGTCACAAACCAACTGATCACTGTAGGACTCTGTTGTTATGTTTATTATTGCAACATAGTATTTCTGACGTGCATGTGTAGTTTCCCAACTTTTAATTAGCCCCAGTGTCTCCACACTTAATTTTGGGTCTCCACATTTAATTTTGTTTGCCTCCAGCCTGAAGGTCAAGGGTCTCTTACCGTAGACGTAGAAGACTGATGACCATCCTGAGTACTGGACTAGGATTCCAGCTAATGGCATGGCAATCACAGCACCAGCATAAGAACCTACAAAAAAATAAATATCAAGTTTAGGGCTGCAACTAACTAAGTATTTTCATTATCAATTACTCGTACAATTTGTCACTTAACTGTTTAGTCTACAAGAATAAAAAAAAAAGACATCTTAAAATTGCTTGTGTTGTACGACCAACAGTCAAAATGACATTAAACAGCAGCAACTCGTCACATTTGAGAAGCTGGAACCAACCAACGTTTGGTATTTTTGCTTGAATTTTTTTTGAAAAATTAGATCAATTATCAAAATTGTAAATTACCTAATTTAATAATCTACCAATTGTTTCAGCTATAACTGTGGCTATATTAAACCAGCAATACATGCCTGTTAAAGTCATAACTAACATCCATTGTTTAAAGAAACGGGTACAGTGATAATGGACTCACCACAAAAGGCAGTCGTGGCCAGGCGACTTCTTTCAAGAGGTGGTGCCCATTTTGCCCAAATACCATGACATGCTGGATATGAAACACCCTGTAGGATAGAAAAGAAATTACACTAATAAATGTTCTTGAAAAAATCTAAATAAAAATAATTCTCATTCCATTTCCTGTGTTTAAGCGGAAGCTATAGACAAAAGTCAAGCACCTCCACAAGTCCTTGACACACCCTGACAATGATAACACAGCCAAAATGCATCCGTGCTGCTGTAGGGATGAGCATATTCAGGCAAGACGTGGCCACTATAGCAAAGCCAAACACTCTGGAAGAAGAAAGAAAAGACAAAGGAAGAGATGTTCAGTATGCGCAAAAGATTCTGCAATTATCCCTTGCATACCATAAATAGTGCAACAGACCTGTTTGCTGCAAACTTTTGACAGATGAACCCTCCTGGGATTTGGGTTACTATGTATCCCCAGAAGAAGGACCCGTGGATCATTCCCACTGTTTCGGGATCCCAGTCGAACTGAGCTCGCTGTTGGGACACACACGGAGACAGGAACGTGACAAAAACATTCTGCCTGCACACGTACCACTGACGAATCACCAATATTCCTTCACATCACTCTGCTGTGTCAAACCTTTCACTCTAATGGCTGATCCTAGTGACTGTAACACTGACCAACAGACTGCATGATGACCCAACCTGTATTTTTTACCCTTTTGACACTGCATACTTGGAAAAACATTTATTTCCCAAACTCATGCAAAGTTGTCTAAACTTTCATTGTAACTGTAGATTTCCCTTGATTGGACTTAAGGGGCCAAAACCATAAAGCTCAAACCATAAATAACAGCCCAGACAAAAAGTGTGTTGTCAGAGGAGTCCTTGTAGTGTGACTTCACCCACAACTTATCTCACACATAAAGAAGAGAAACAACAATATTTATTTTGCCTCGTTTACCTTTTCACTTAAGAAAAGGGTAAAGCCGCCACTCACCACTACGACCTCCTTGTTGTCTTTTAAGATGGTGTGGCTGTTGACCATGCTGACAATGGCGACGCCCAAGTTACATCGAATGCCAAAGGATATGCAGAAGCCAATGCCAGAGAGGATGGCGATGATGTAGCGCCTGGGCAGGCCGAAGCATGTGCAGTCCACCACGGGCACCTCCTTCTCTTCCACCAGCTCCGGCCGGCCCTCCGCCGACAGCTCGATGGTCTCGCCATTTTCCTGCTTCTTTTCAAGAGCTCTGTGAAGACGGGATTGGAAATGGGAGTTATTGGAGAAGATAATATGTAAACTATCATAGAAAAGACACTGAACTGTCATTAAAGGATGTGCAAGTGTTACTGGTTTCAATAGGTTAACTTTATTATACCCAGTATCTTTGTATTACTCTTCTGTCAGCTTGTGATGGTTTGACCTGATTGGCTTGGCTACTTCCCTTTGCAATGTTGTATAGCAACCATTTCCCTATCAAGATGGCTTGCCTCAGAAACAACTAAGATAATGCACACTAAAACACTCTTCAGTGTAGAATTACAGTGTGAAGTTGCTGATTTGTTAACAACTATTCTAAAAGAATGTGAAGAGTGACAGGAAATAGCTCAGCAACTACAACAGTTATTGGACCTTCAAAATACTTAAAAAATATATAACTTTATTGCTTAAAAAAATCCATTGCACATCCCCTGTACTTTTTACACAAGTTAAATTAAATTAGTAACAGAAAATACCTAAGAGACATGAACTCAACCAAACCAAAAACAAGCAGACATCTAAAAAAAATAAAAGACGTCATGTTTAGTTAACTCTTAGATTCCTATATTGTAGATTTCAGTCAGTGAGGTTTTTTCAGATCAGAGTTGCCACGGTAAAAATAGATCCTGTTCTGTGGGCTTGTAGACTGACAACTTGGCTTGATAAAAGTGCGTGGATCTAGATGTTCACACAATCGTTCTCGCTGTCAGTTTGACGGGTAACTCCGGCATCTTAACAAGAGGCCGTCAGCGCAGTTACCTGTCAGCCTACCGTCCCTGGAGCTCGCTGACATAACTTTGACCTATCCTGTCTTCTCCAGATGTTAATATATGTTTGTTTTTTTCATCTCCTGACTGGCTGAGAGTGAAGAATACAGAGTAAAAGACAACAGTTTCCAGGAACTTGTCTCATCCTGGTGCGTCCGTGCTCCTCTTCTTCTTCCAAACAAGGTTAACTTGCCTTTTTCTGCTCCTCTCTTATGTTCATATGGCTTGCTGAGAAACCCTGAGAAACCATGACCTCTGTCAGCCTCCAGTCTAACGGGCATCAAATATGTATCTAAATGCAGCGGATCATCTATTAAACATGGCATGTGCAATGCTGAGTTCTCAGATCAGACTTGAGCACTGCAGGTCCAGAGCACAGAGACCCTTTTATATTACTGCTTTATTTATTATACATACTTATATTTTCATACATGTACATAAAAAAGCTAAAAGCAGGTATCCCTATGGCCTTTGTTTGGTAAATGTATTTTCCAACCACTGTTGAGAGCTACATACAATACATGATAGTTGGTTGTGTGGCAAAATATATCATTGGACTCACCCCTGCGGGCGTTTCGCCAAAATAAAACGCCCAACAGTGCAAAGCATGAGAAAAGCTTGGAGTGGGGGGGTGGGGGTGCATTTTACAGACTGCTTTATTTGACAGCTGCTTGTACAAGACTGGAGGAGATAAAATGGACGGGGATCCTGGGCTAGAAATAAACCACATTTAAGTGTATTATGATTGTTCGCTGGCTGAGTCACTAGGGTGCCCCATTAATAAGACATACTCCCACAGTGGCCATTGTGAACGCTCATCATGGATTGCTTGAAAACCTCTACCTAGAAGAGCAAAGACTGGATACTGTACGTCACACTGCTGAGTGATACGATTTAGTAGCCAAAGCCAAACCTGCAGGTCACCTGACACCCGAGAAAGACGCCATTACATTAAAACAATGATTTCTGTAAAACTGTAAATAAAATGGACTCCGTGTCATGCACACAAATGACTTATCACAGCGTTAAACCATTAAGCCAACGTGAGCCATTTCTAGATATTGTTTTCATGTCATCGATGCATGTTGACCAGTCAGACCCAGCAATAAGTCATGTGGCACGTGCCAAAGACAGAAGTAGGAAGTGATAGATAACGTTTTTGGTACACGTGCTGGCTGAGCAGCTTCTATTTGGGTGGATGAATATTTTCACAACATGCACTGAGCATAGCTTAACTGTTGCAGTGCAGCTGACGGTAAACTACTAAACTCCCCTGCTATATTTACGATTTTGTAACACATCAGAACTGGAATACCTAATTTTCTTTCTTTTTTATTTACCAAGATTTTATATCTTGGTATTCTGTCTATATTAGATTGTTGTAAGGGCAGACATTTAAAATGACACACCCCAAAATCCCTTGTTTGTACAAAAAACAAGGTTGTCCTTAGATGGTGTACAGCATCAAGACCAATTAGATATGACTTGTGACAAGAGCATTACTCATTTTGTGCATCCTTCCATGTGTCGGCCAACCTTACTAACTAATTCAGGAATAAGGTTTAGTTGTTCCTCTGTGTACTTTAACGACCCCTGCCAGGATGTTACAAGTCACCAGGGGCGAGGACACTCACAATTCTGAAATACCAGGGAAAGAAAAGCACCAGCTGGTCACTAAAAATCTTTATATAACCATTATTGCAGCTAAATATGATGCACTTCCTGTGGAGGCTTCAAAAACTGACATGGATACTAACATATCGAGTGACAAAAAGACTTAAGAACTTTATTTTTCTGCCGACAAACCTTTTCAAAGCAGTCAGATAAAAACTCCAACAGTAAGCAGACTTACTAAATAACAGCTACACAATTATGAAACATACATGCTCTATTAGTTACTGTAAGCAGTGGCTCTAACAGTCTCCGACACTGATCAAGTATTAATGATTCTCACTCTTGAATTATTAATATCACTGGCTCTCTTGGATCTATTTTTGTCTGAGTGGGCCTCTCTCTTCATTCTTCCTGTCTCTTCTTCATCTTTAACACTGCCTTTTACCATCAACTCCCCTGACTCTCGCACAGAATTCACAACATTTCCTTCTTCTTCAACACCAATTTATTTCCTAGTATCCAGAGGACGTCCACGTGGGAGTTCTCATTTTCTGCAATGGCCAAAATGTACGGGCCTGTTTCTCACATTTTTTCCCTACTGTCTACTGTATCTGCTGCAGTGACTTTTCACGACTAACCCCGTGTTGAAGAAAATCCATTGTAATCCTTACAAGCTACCTGACCTTCTCTTTGTTGCGCTCGTCACACCACGAGAAAAGGTCTGGGCGCGTCTGTGAGCCAATTTATCTCCGTATGAAAAGTGCTCAGTTCTGAATGTTGACGCGATAGAAAGCTGGATTCACATCATTCCCGTTCTGCTAAGTGACAATTCCTGGTTCTCTCTCCTGCTTAATCTCTTAATTCATACGTCGAGGACAAATGTCAGGGCAGTTCAGCGGCTTGGTTCAGATTTTAGTGAACAGCTTGGAATCATTGATTGGATAAGAGAGAGTCAAATAACTGCAGATTGTTTGAAAGGTTGAAAAGCTCGTGACACTGCAAAGAACCCACTGAACTTAGTCTAGTAACACGAAATGTTAGAATTGCAGCTGCGGACTGCAGTCACACAAAATAACTCGGTTTTGCATCAGTTAAATACACTGAATTTAAAGAACACAGTTCTTTAGAGCAAAAATATAATAAAATAAAATATTCATGCACAAATAAAAGCATTTGTTCTCTCCTCTGATATTGGGGATCAAAAGTATTTTAACATATTTCAGTTTCAAACAGTTAATTTAATAATTCAGATAAAGGATACAGGATGAGATGCCCGAAGCACAGAGAGGGATAACTATTTATTTAGAAATATCTATATAGCATATAGATTAGACCTGCAGCGATGGTCGATTAATAAATTAGTCGACAGAAAATGATTATTTGGTGACATCGATAGAGATTTAGGAATATACTGAAGTTATATAGACTAAAATGATGAATGGAGAAATATTAAGACAGACAGCTGAGTGACAGGAGACTTCTTCAGTAAAAACATGCTTCTGTGTTGACTCACTTGTCCTTGACACAACTTCAGGTGATTTAAATCAGTATTGTCTATGGCTTGTTAGAATATAATAGTTAGATAGAACATAGTTTAGAACAGGGCACAGACAGGACGGAGCTGGTTGGAGTAAAACTAATATCACAAACGAATATAATGTTGCTGCTGTCGGACGGATACAGCTCCATGCCTAAAATAAAAACACACAGCTGATGTTCTCTCTGCTCGCCCGTTAAACGCGTCGCGTGCAGAGAACGGGGCCGCTGCGCGTAACGCACGGCAGCAAGGGACCACGGGAGCACCTGAGAGCACGTGCGTACCAAGGAAATGAAAGCTTATAGGACGCTGTGGGCGAGTGGCCTAATCGTGGCTGTGAGGTGCCCTGAGGGGGGGGGGGGGGGGGGGGGGCCAAAAACAAAAGGTCT
>JAVQJD010029542.1:0-13342 GCA_036023655.1 Nannoperca australis | reverse complement strand
GCACTGACCTCCCACATCATGAAGGCCCTGGAAAGACTCGTCCTGGAGCAGCTCCGGCCCCTGGTCCAAACATATTCGGACCCTCCCTCTACATTCTACACCCTCTATTTTCTACTGTTCATTATTCTTTTTTCAATAACTTTATTGAGCATTGTAACTGTATCAAAATGCAATTTCCAAGTATTTCTGATTCTGATTCTGATTCTGAGATACCACGTGGAGATCGCAAAAACTGCATGTGTTTTCTCCTAAAGATTTTCTAATACTGATGTATTCTTGATGACTGACAAGACAACATAAGGAAGTTGAAGCAAAGCTTCTACTTTTCACTAACGCTCATCTAACAAAATCATCTCCCCTGCAAATCTTTTGCTCACTGCGATTATCGTGCTGTATTAAAGTGAATGAAAGAACATACACATACTGTATTTGCACAGTAATAGTCTCCTTTTCGGTGAAGAGACAAGCCGAAAATGACCTGTAACTTCAGTTATGTATGTGTGATGGCCACCATTGCTGTATATCACAAAGTAAAAGTAAAAGAGGTGAAATCAATAGGTGAAAGTTCAAGAATTACTAGTGTCAAATTATGTAACTAGCCATTTGGAACAAGACCTGGACTTTGGTTAGATTCAGCCAATGTCATGATACAGTTAACTATAAAGGCAACTGTATCAAAGTGAAATATCACAAGAAGGAAAGCAAATCCATGTCTTCATTAAGACAATATGGCTCATAGTCACGGTGGTGAGCAATTGGAGACAACAAAGAATTGCAAACAAAGAAAACTGAAACCAACAGAGCAAACTGAAATCAAAGTGATTCGGTTCACACTTAATTTATCACAAGGGATTAATGGGAATTCTGAGAAAGACCCAGTTGCTGGCGTAATAACAATGGTTTTCTTGAATGCACCAGTCTTTTTGAGAGTCTGCGTTTGGTGTCATGTGGTTGTAATTAAATGCCTGACTGGCTATTTTCCTCAGTCCCTCTTTTTTCTTACCAGGAGTCTTTTTTTGGGGTAGTCTGTATAAAGACAGCACCTGGGAACTCTGGTCAATTGAAACCTGCAGACATTATACGATTGGCTTCAGCTGTGTTAATCCAAGAATGAAAATCAAAGGTGTCAAACTATTTTGACTTTCAGACTTTCCCTGCTTTCCCCATCACCTGACTTTCCAGCCCACCTCCTCACCTGCATCTCAGTCCCTCATCAGCCTCTCAGTTCATATACTGGCCCAGTTCCATTTATTCAAGTTTCCATGGTGCTTTGGGTCAATGTTTTCAAGCCTCGGACACCCTGTTTCAGGAGTTTGTCAGCCTGCCTGCACCCTTTTCTCTGCTCCATTCCCGTTTCACGTTTAATTGTTTCGGAACTCCATCCATGCCAGTAAGCCTATGTAACTTTATCTTTGGTTAATAAATCTCTGAACTTCATATATGGAGTATCGTTCATACTACAACCCCAAGCCTGTCTTGCCTAGTTAGGGCTGTTTAGCAAAATTTTGCTAGATCAAATAGGTTAGACGAATAGAGAAAAATCTATAATAGCTTATTATTCCAGCAAAATTGGAGAGAAATTGAGGACTGCATTTTACATTCATAGCCTTTCTGTTCTATGTCTGATTATATAAAATGTATCCATCAAAAGACAGGATTTATAGGATGAAAATTAGTCTTGGCAGCAAGCAGAGTGACCCAAGAATCCATCAGGGGATGTCATCTGTTTAAGTGCACACACACACACACACACACACACACACACACACACACGCTTACACACACACAGACACGTCTTTAACACCAATTCCATCACCGTTTCACCCTCAGCCTGCCTTAACAATTAAAGTGTGGCTCCTGTGAGAAGTCCTGCAGGAGGTCAAGGATTTCACTGCCTGTAATCTCCCAGGACAGAATTGATACAATTCCAGTTAACTGTCTCCAGCCTATAATGACACCACAATGCCCTTAAATTACTGATCACGTGTGCCCGGTGTAATCTTCATCCTTTCAATGGTGTTCACTGTGGCCTGACTAAAAACTACTAATGTTTACTAAAAACATTTAAACAGGAAAAACCAAAGACAATGGCAGAATCATAGTTTCTTATGTATTCTCCCCTTGAATCTGCTACACGTCTCATTTCACACATCCTTTACATTAGCAAGGCACCTAAGAGCACACAATATAAATAAGACAACTTACAAGTTACAGAGGTCGCATTTCTCCTCTTTTTAGTATAGGCTAACCAGCAACCCACACCTCCAGCCCCTGCTGACAAGCCAACTCACCTTTCCAATGACCACAGAGTTCCTTAGCTCTTAGTACACTCCTCTTCTATTAGACAATTGTACAGAACACCACAGGAGTCAAAGATAGGATTTTGTGTAATTTTACGCAACACTCATCTCAACTTAAGGTGGAATTATGTTTCCCCGAAGATACACTAACATCTCTGCGAACATACTATGGATGTATTTTAAGAACTGGATAAAACTGGCTTCCACTTTTTGTATTGCAGTGAAAAAATTCCCCTGCGGCTCAAAAAACATTTTCCCAATAGGCCACCACTGTAAAAGTTGTTGACAGGACATCTTGAACTGCATTAAAGCTCCATTATGACTCTTTTCATTATTCATTTTTGATCGATGGATGTTCAATAAATGTAAATCTGCCAAAAGCGATAAAAAAATCACCACACACACAATTCCTGACCTACAGCAAGCTACTTAGGTCACTGAGAATACATCTGACAATATTATTTGCCATTCACTGTCTTATATTAGGAGTAGTAACTGTAATGTACAAGTACAACATTTAAAATTGTAAAGTGTAATAATTACACTAGTTATTACTTAGGAAAAAATCACATTACTCTGATTGCTATGTATTGCTACAGTAAGTAATGCCTTACCGCTCAAAAAGTGGTTATAATACTGGGTATGATATATTTTGGTAAAAACCAAAAAACCCTACAGAAAATCCTTGCTTGCAAGTTCATTTGAATGAAAAGCACATCATGGTGCTGTGTGTGTGCTACGCTGGCAACAAAAATACCTTGTGGGTAAAGAGCATTTGAAGGTCAAGAAAACAGCAACTTGTGAAGCGCTCCTTCTGCCAGTGTCTGCGCTGTCATGAAAATAGAACCCATAATCTCATTACAGCTGTGATGCATCGCAAGCATGCATACAACCTTGTAAACATATGCAAAACACATGCTCAGACCTGTAAATACAAACACATACGCGCACATTCAGATTGAACCCAGTTACTGTGATAAAAGTGACATGTGTTCAGGTATTAGCTTAGAATCACTTATCAATTATCATTAAAACAATCTCTGTTTGGTCATCAAGCTCTTGATCTAAGTGGTAAATTGCACATAACAGCCAAAGCAAGATGGTGAAACCAGTAATCTAATAGTGAATTATACAGCGAGGAACTCATCACAGGTCATAAATGGTGACTGAAGTGTTTGTGTTATTGTTCTCATTCAAACCCTAATAATTAAGTGCATACTTGTAGATTGTTGTGAGGATGTTCACTTTTACTGTGAGAATAACTTTTATCATGGCAGTTTGAAAAAAAGATGCTGTACTTATGAGGTTTGAGTAGTGGAACAGTTTCCCTTTCATCTGTCAGCAGCCATTAAGCACAACCAGAACACTGACTAGCTAAACAAGGTTGGCTTTCAGGACTCCCTTCTCACTCTATGCAAATTAGTCCCTTTGATGTTAAACCAACAGCACAGGGAAGGACAGAGTGAGGAGGAGGAGACAGGAGAGGGAGGGGGAACAGGACGATGACGAGATGGGCTTGTTATTAATCAGCAACTGGTTCTAATGAGGACCTGTGTCAGCAAAACAAGGTTTTGGAGGAAGTACAGGAAGCTTTTATTCTGTTACCGTGGAGTATTTCTACAAAGCTCTGACCATGTAATGAGCCGCTTTGAAACTTTTGTTAGCAAAGTAACTAATCTGTTTTTTGTCAATAGAAAGAGATAACAAATGCTATTACAACTTAACATCCTTACATTTATGGATCTTGCTGTAATTACATTTTCCTTAATTAACCATATTGTCTTACCACAGTTTCTTCCTCCATTTGGGGGTTATGCATGTTATGAAAGGCACTAAATGGAATCTATAAGGTTACTTGTATATATTATTAAATGGTGTTTACATTAGGAGGCCATGATTGTAATGGCAAGGGGGGAAATGACTATATACAGACACACACACACACACACACATATAGAGAGTCTGAATCTCTATTGTACATTCATATACACTTACACACACACTTGCATCGTACCTTATCAGGTAATAGTTGCTGGCAGTTTTTTTAAATTAAAAATCAGAATGACTCGAATGAAAGCTTCTACTGTGGATGCAACTGATATACTGTAAGTTATTGCAATTTAATGTTATTTAAATTTTGCATTTAATGAAACGAGAACTCAATTTTCTCCAGGTTGAGTACTGTGCAGCTGCAGGATAGTGGTATGTATGCCACCCAAATGGTACATATCTCTCGTTAGAGTGATATATAAAGATGTGGCAGGTATGCAAATGCTGCGAGAATATTAATGACATATGCCTTACATAACATGTCATTTTCACCTGCTGAATTAAACAATATAATTACAATAGACATGATGAATTGTGCAAGAAGCAAATATGTCACATTATATTACATACATACACCCTATTAGTACAACACACATGCTGAGATCAACATCACATTTTTTTCATTATGATCTGAGTGGAATTCAAAGAAAATTGAATCTCATGCTCTTCAGCTTCTATGGAGGCGCCCAATTAGATAAATGGATTGAGCAAATCAAAAAACCAAATGAGAAACATCTTATAAGTTCAATTACGGGTTGCTCCAGCTTGAATGTCAACCAATTTGAGACATATGAACCGTTTATACGTATTAGTCATCATCATCTTTAGATGCAAAGCACAGAACTGTTATAAAATTGCAAAGTAGAACTCCTTTGAGGAAATAGTGTAATGTCTCTAATTAACATTGTTAAAGCCATTTCAAGTACTAATTACAGAGAATCTATGTGAACTTGAAAATGCTAATTAAACAATCAGGCACTAAGCCATCATCACACAGAATGCATAATAAACTTAGCACCATCAATGTAATCTAGAGTCCAAGTTCAACAGATGGACTGGAAGTCTGGGGATAATAAAGATTTGGAGACATGCCTGGCGTTACAGGATATCTGAGAGATTCACTCTAACTTATAACAAAAAAATGTACAAAACACATTCAACTATTTGACAAGATATACAGTGCCGTTATAAAGACACTGCAACGCAATAAAACCGTGTCACAACAAAATGAAAAGGGACACGAATGATTGAACACACAAAACAAACTTTACTCTAGCTCAGATTTTTATTTTAAACCCACCTGAATTATGCTATCTGCATAAAAGTGAAGTAAACTCACAAAACAAAGTAGTTCATTTCCCTAGCGATGTGTTTCCATGCAGTTTTTATTCAAGTCAAGTACTTTGTTAAAGTTCTATCGTAAGGAATCAGAAGACCTTGGACCACAATGTTTTGGGTTTTCCTCCATTTATGTAGTTTAATAACCTTTTTAATCTTGAGTCATGGTGGGCTCCAGCATGTTTTTTGGGGGATTCTGTCATATCTCCAGTCTTTCAGTTAAATCAGTTTACATTTGAATTGTGTGCATCCTGGTGGCAAGGATTTTATTCTGTCAGGTAAAAAAGGGCGCTTGATTTTGATGTGTTTGTGGCTCTTTACTTTGCTTGTGTTTTCTGACGTTGCAGACACATTTAAAAGGTCAACTTTTAAATGTGAGGTACCCGATGAAACCAGAAGAAACATTTATATATTTATATGAATATCTTTTCCATTCATTTTTTAGCTTATTTTTTGTTTACTTGCATTACATTAAACTATCTGTTCCGCGGTGGCCATTGGGAGGCAAAGCAAGATATATCCACAACATAATTACCCAGGAACATCATTGAAAGTCTTGCCTTTATATGACCATCTGCCTGTCTTCTGCTATAAAATGTTGTCCAATCTTTTTCATAGAAAATGTATACTTTTGTTATTTTTGATTTGGAGGATAAGTCACAAATGTTTCCATTTTGGCATTGTTCCCACTTGCAGGTCAGACATTTGCATTTTTCTATTGGCCGGAGCCGTCAAAAAGTCAATCCAAAACAGCTTCAGATTGCATCTGGGCAGGAACTAATATCAAATATCATTGAAAGTTCATTTGCATCTGTTGAGAGGCCATGTGTGCTGCAGCTGATTTCCTTGATTATAGGCAGTTTGTAAAATGGAGTCAAACATTTTACTTAGTGATGGAACCCTAGGCTTCTGAGCTTTAAGACGGAGCAACCAAATTACCTATTTATGTTCCAGGTTTTTTCCTGCAAGGATGAGCTCCGATCTGGTGATGTGTGAGCTCATCAATAACGACTAAGGCTTAGAAGGAGTTCAACTGCTACTACTTTGCATTGAAAGAAGCCATCTGATAAAGATGGCCCCCGGACGTCTCCCTGTGGAGGTATTCCAGGCACGTCTGAGAGACATTTTCAGAGCAGAGCCAGATCATGCTGGAGGGATTACATATCCCATCTGGCCTAGAAACGTCTCAAGATCTCCCAGGTACTGATGGCACCCCCACTACCTGGACCTGGATAAGCAGTAGCAAACGGGTGGATGGATGGAGTAAATATCCTGTTAATCTCCATGCCCACAGATTCACAGGGAAAATCCACACCACTGAAATAATCTTTAACTATTGTATCGGCCCACATCTAAAACGACTTTGATTCTAAGAACAGCCCAACTTGTCCTATTACTATTACATTTTTTTTTGTGTACTATTTATCCAAAGACAAGACAAGACAAGACGTCATTATTTGTGACATCTGCATTTCTGGTCAGCTTGATTCGCTCATATGTCTGTTTGTGGAAGTGTGTGCAGTAAAGATAGAGATTTTTCAGGTTAGATGTTATACTGCTTTTCAAATGAGTGTTATTTTAAATAATAACTTAATTTATTTGTGGGTCATAACCAGGATCACCAGGATCACATGTACGTGACAATATGAAGATTTAAAAGGGAACTATTTAGTTCCCAGTTTGTCATCTATTGTTTTTGCATGTAAAACTGTCAAATCTGACTGAATTACACACTAAATTATTTTAGTAATAAAAATATGTAATGTGCAAAAAAAGATAAAGATAAATGAGAATTATAATTATGAATTATTCTACTTTAATTTAATGTATGGCACTGCAGATGGATACTGTATAGATCATATAGTATCAGCTATGTTTTTACTCTGAGGAAAACTCCGTTTCTCAAACTGTACCTATGTGTAACATATTAGGTATTCTTTCTGATCCCATCCCTTATTCAAGTGTGCCCCAGACGAGTCTGGTCACGAAAATATCAAAAGTCTAGCACCCTTCCCACCCCACAATACTCAACAGGGTGCACTTGACTGCGATCTGCGGTACACCCTAAGCCTACAAACATATTATTCCATTTTAGAGATCAACCCAAATCAAAACAGACAATCCCTACAAGAAAGAAAGGGTAAAGCACTAAATAATCTTATAAAAGAATAACCAACTGATGTAAACCAAGTGGATGGTATCCAATTACAAGTTTTTCTATCTACAAATTTCATTCTTTCCTCCCACCGCTTTCAAACAACAGCCTCAGGCTAACAAACACATCTGAGTTCATGTTCAAATACAGCTTAGGCCAAAGCTATCAGCCATCAGCTTCCAGCCACTGAGGAAGGCTTCACTTGCTGTGCCATGTTTGAACACAGAGCCCAGCGATAAGAGCTGCCAAAATTCAAACTCCATTGTGTCTGAAATAATGGGTGTGATGGCATCTTGGGGCTCTGCCGACAATTCTAAGCCTTTTGGGAGCCGATTTGTGCTGATTGCCTAAATAATTACTTGCTCCAAAAATGCTGGTTTACAGTGTTTCAAGGCAAACTTTAGTGGAAACTGAAAATGCACAACTCATTCATCAATCCAATGTATTAACGACACAAAAGCTCCACGCTTCCTGTGGAGAAAAATATGCTTAGCTTTAATGAGCACTCCAAAACCATGTGTATAGATTTTCATCAGCCTTTTACTAAAGCAAAGCTCTTCCTGTTGAACTATTCAGGTGGATACAAAACTGACTTTGAAGCTCCAAGCTGTCTGCTCACTGAAGATGCTGCTTAGTGTTACCACAAAACCTGTCTTAGGCTTCACACCTGTTTCTTCAAAACTTCTATATCCTCTATCTGTTCCTTTGAAAACCAGATACGCAAGACACCATAACAATGCAACTCGTCGAAGTTATAAACGTAACCAAAGAGCTGTAAATACACAATTATACTCATTGTTTGACTTAAGATGGGATAAATGTTTACACTGATGGTTGCCAATTATCTCAGTGTGTGTGATGTAGGAAGGCTCAGACTTTCACAACACAGTCTGCTAGCCTTCATATTAGCATTTAGATTCATGCTGTACAGAGAGGGGCATGATGGGAGAATGACATTAAGATGTCTCATGGAAATGTTAATCTGAGTAACCACAAAAGACACGCAGAGAGAGAAGAGAGAGAGAGGGAGAGCCTGTGTGTTTAAAAAAAAGCCTTGTCATGTCATATGGTTTCTTTATTCTATTAGCATCTGTCAGTGCAGATATGTGTGTCATCGTCAGTTTCTTGAGGGATGTTGCTCCAAAAGAATAGTCCAAACACACAACATGCAATTACCCTAGTTGCGAAAAGTTTCCTCTCTAATTTCTCCAAAAACATGCATATCAAACACAAGAAACTTTTGCTGACGCTCATAACAGCAGAAAGCCACCATGCTGTACTTTCAGATCATTCAGCGGTGCTTTGAATCCACATGAATAACAGTGGTCAGTATTCAAAATAAGAACATGCCCGCTGTTCCTTACCTCCCACGGGCTTTGCCTTTGATGTGCGATTGACAGGTTCATTAATTAGCTTGTTAGAATAGCGACTTGCTGGCCTCTGTGTAATGCTGAGAAATACAGCTCCACAAGAAATAATACAACAGAAGCCTGTCTGTTTAAATAGAGATTTCAGCATAAACATTTTGAGCAAATGACCAGTGGTGTGAACAGTGTGTCTAAAGGGCAGGCCATAAAAAAAAAATAAGGTGCCACTACCCCAAGGTGGGGGTGTTGTTGTTTCAGGGAGTGGCACTTGAACTAACCAGAGGGGCAATTTGGAAGATGAGAGGGTCAACTGGCGTCACTCGGGTTTAGACTTTGGGCAAAAATTAATGAAACTTAAGTGGCCAAATGTGAAAAAATGTGCCCTGCATATATTGCATTTCATTAAAATCTCAGCAACTGCAAGTGGAGCTGCGATGACCTTCAGTAATAGCCAGTTATGTCAGCTCCTCTTTTTAAGCTTTTTATATTATTAGGGCAATGCCCCTTAACTATATGTGGTGCCCCTAAAATGTAATATTGGCCTACTGTAGCTCTAGTTTAGCACATCCATACATTCCTTGCAGGTGCTCAGAAACAATTGGCTTTACAAAGAGAAAATGATCCCACACGCTGTATCTCATTCCCAATTGTTCAATTCAAATCTACATAGACATGATAATGTTTTGACCAAAATATTGGGTCTTTTTGTGGTCTCAAGAGCACTCAGATATGCTTTCAAATATGCAGTCTGTACCCATCACTGCGTGTTTTTAGGAATTTCTGTCATGTACAATATATGAATCATTAGTTTATGTCACAACCTGTCCTGGGACTTTAGTCTCTTCCTTTTTTCATTTTGAAAGGCTTCAGGTTTTGTTTCGTTGTGTGTACTTCCAGTCTTTGTTCTCCTTTTCCAGCCAGTTTCATTGTCCCCACCTGTGTTTCATTACTAACCTGTCTCTCATCAGCCACTTCTGATATATACCATATACCACTCCACTTCTATTGTTCTTTGTCAGTTCTTTCAGTTTCCCTGGTTTCTTTGACTTCCATGATCTAGTTTCCTGTGTTACTTGTTGCCTGTATCTGCTGTTTTGTTTGCATTTAATAAATCCTTGGACTGCTCCAGTCTGCCTGTACTGTCTGTGTTTGGGTCCTTTTTCCTGCTGTGCACCATGCACTGTGACAGTTTATCTATTTATTTATTTCCCTGTGAATTTTGGTATTGCCACATTTACTTAAGCAAAAGATCTGAATATTTCTACCACCACTGAAGGGCAGGGGCATTGCACTTCTTCGGGTACTTGATAGTTTAACTTTGGGATATGTTAATGTTGGAATTTGTGGAACTCAGCAACAGGTGCATTTCTGCAAATGAATTATGAGTGTGCAATGATAGTAGATGCATTACTGTACTAGCATTAGACCACACAGATTTTACAGTCAAAAACATAGCTATGAGCCGGCTTAATGTTAAACAGCTTGGTGGCATTTCTAAATTTTACATTTCTGCCTCAAAAACACACATTTCTCTTTCTCTATATATCTGCATTCATTTTAAGCAAAAAATATCTGTTACAGTTTAGCATTTAGATGGATTATTTTTGGATAGCCTTAATGGCAAAAAATAATGTTATAACTGTGTGTCCTTTAGATACACATTCTGTAAATACCATAGATAGTGTATTTACCACCTGTCCGTATTGCAAAAGGACGAGTGCACAGGAGTTATGATCTTTTCACCATCACCACCCCAACCAGCGGGTTTCTCAAGGGTACTCCCACCACTCATGTTGAGCAAGATTTCAATCAAGAGGGACTTCAGTATGAGTGAATATTTGCTGACCTGTGCATAATAAAGATGAGAAATGTTAAGAGTCTTTGGCAATTAGACCCCATCATGACGTGATCATATTTTAAGGTGGGTAGAGAAGTTGTGAGTAATATAGTAGTAGTAGTATCCTGATTGAGTCTAGACACTGGTGGCCATCTTCCTTTCGGTGCCTGCTAATATTTGGTTCAAAACGCTGAGATCTCTGCAGAATATATGTTTATTTAGTTTTGTCGAAAGTTTGAAAATTACCATCATACTGTCGCTGACTTTGGTAATAATGTAAGGCAAAACAATGGATGGCTTTGCCCTTGGCCAGTAAGGTAAGGTATACATGTGGTACCTTTTGTAAGTAAAGGGCAACTCAAGATCATATTGCAGCTGTTAACTCATCCTTTCCGTCACAGTCAGCAGGGTGTGTGGGTTGCACGTACTGTACCCCCTTTGGTTCATGTTGCACTTCACGCTATAACAGTTGTAAAGACCACTTATCCTTCCCAAAGTCATAGATGTTATGAGTCAACAAACAATGTCATCATGGATAAGACAGCGACTGCAACTAGAGCATACTGGCTGTTTTTTAAAGACATGATGGTCAAGGACACGCTGCAGGGGTAGTAAACTGTAAGGTAAGCATGTCAATATTTGTCACGTGTGCATGACCATGTTTGGTCATGCTGAGTTGGCGTGATCTGCATCCTTGATTTTTGTGTCCATCCCAGGGCACGGACAGACATCAGTGTCAGGTTGTGACAGCTTTGAAACCTGCAGATTTTACTGTCTGTTCATTATACTCAACATTATATTCTTATATTCTGCTTAAGATAAAGCAGCACAATTTATCACACAAATAAATAATTTGCACTCATTTCAGAGTTGTGTTCTTAGTCAATTGAGCCAAATAAACTGGCAAATGTATTCAAACAAATTCTAGGCACAAGATATCTCATGGCTCCAGGGCTCTGGCAAAGGACTTGGTATGGATCTACTTCTGACAGGATGCCCTTGTGCTTGAGTGTCTGTGACTGTGTGTGTGTGTGCGTGGCCATGCATGTGCATACAATACGCCAAAGCAAAATACAGAACAGATAGAAACTTGGCTTCAGTTTTGTGCCCTGGTGTGCTGGTCTCAGAGGTCTTTGAAGAGCTTTTATCTCACCAGATCAAAGCGAGTTATAGCTATAGTAGCCCATGCTGTCAAGGACACTTGTAAATAACATACCATCTACTTTTTGACATTTACTGCTAACCTTACTGTTGAACTGGTTTGAAATCTTGTATGTGGCTGTAACATGTAAACAACGAATGAGGAAAAGGAGTCTTTACTTGACACATTTACAAGGAAGCATGGATACTGAAGAAGATTCGAGCATAACTTGTGAAAAAGTAAAATAAAGAAAAGATTTCACCCAAAAGAAAAGGGTTTCAGAAAAAATATTATACTGGTATTGTATCAATCATTAGAATACAGGGTTCTTTGTTTGTTTGTTTTGAAAATCAAGAGTGATAGGTGACAGGTGAATGGTGACAACATTTATGCATATTGAAAAAAATATGTATAAAGATCTAAGATAATCTCAGTTAATTGTAAATTATAATAATCTTATATGTAATGACCTCCAACATACCTATCTTTTCACACACCATTCTTTACGGTATTGGAGGACATGTACACATCCGTGTTGATTCAGAAGTAAGCCGGCCAAATTTGCAGGGAGAATAAATTGTCAGTGGGAGTAGTATCATTTTAGTAAACCAATCAAACAAGTGAATTCATTTTAAAAGTGTCCTCCCTGCCATAGTGTACAGTGATAGATGAGCTGGGACGAGCGTCCAGGCCAAATGAGGGAAGCTGATGCCCACTTTAAAGAACCATAATGTGAAGGGCACTATTTAGTAAGTGTCTATATTTATGTTACTAACCATCAAGGTGATATGAAAAATTATTTTAAGCCAGTGTCTGTAGCACAAATTTTAAGTACCATCTGTGCACCATGAAACTGACATTACAACACCTGTGACATTGTAATGTGTAAATTCACCACTAAAACATATGCAAATGCCTTAGTTTCTTCAGAATTAGAGAGTCGTGTGTACACATAGTCTGAAATGCTTCCAAATTGTCCAGGAATATGAATTCAACATGGGATATTGTGAATAAATGAACAGCAGAGCTAGTTAGCACTCTATAGTGATCTCACCAAAATATACTGCAATAGACTCTGTGCTGCTGTACATCTACACATTACAGATGTAATTCTAGACAATAATCCATTTTCATCTTGCACTGTTGTGAATGGCGAAAAATGTCAATTGTGTGATGTGGGGGAAAAACAGATGTTTGACCCCAAACTGTACTTCCTGACTTTAACCAGAACTAAGGACAGGAAGATGTCCTTTTTGTTTAGGTTTGTGTTTTCTTGCAATGAGTTGTAAAACTTTATGATGTACCATATATTGTTGGCTTGTCAAGATGTGTTTGTTTATCAGGGGACCATATGGAGGAAGAAATGCGGGGGTC
>JAVQJD010029530.1:0-11724 GCA_036023655.1 Nannoperca australis | reverse complement strand
GTAATGAATCGCAAGTGCTATAAGCAGGTACATCGCTGCCAATGGCAGAATCAGAAGAGCATTAGATCAAGGAACCAATGATCTTAGTACATAATCAAATACAATACATTCAAACTAGCAATACCATCAGACTAGCAATATAATTTCACTATATTTTAGAATATGCTATACTTATATAAACAATTTGTCATACATAATCTTTTAATTTAAATAAAGCTGCATATTTATGGTGTAATGTTTATTTCACTTGAATGGAGGCAAATCTATACAGAGTGATAGACGTGCACTCTAATTAAGAAACTGTGTGGCCAGGTCAAAAATGTTGTTGTGCCAAATAAAACTAAGAAAAATATAAAGGAAATACATGTGGACTATTAAATGAGATACGGTTCTAGGTTTATGCCTCAGCTTTCATGTGTCTACTCGGGGATTCGAGCCGGCGACCATCCGGTCAGCGGGGCCGCCTGTCTCCCGGTCTCAGCCGTGGGCTCGAGTCCTCCCCCCGCTCTGCTCCGCTGTGTTCCGCTCCTCCCCGGGACTCCAGCTCGGGGTTTGCAGCATTAACTTCGCAGGACTTGTGGTCTCCTCGTCGCGTTCACGCCGCTCACAGCCCCGCATCTGTCCCGCAACTCCGCAGCAAGTGGACCGAGCAGAGGCACAAGAGAACATCTGAAACGGTGAGTGCAGGCTCACTTTGTGATTAGCTGACTTTGAGGGAAACGACAGCAGATAGTTTAACACATGGGGCGGATGAAAGAGAAGTGTTTTGACCAGCACAGAGGAGCTGACGTGATAGTGAATTCAAAACAACGCACGAAAACCCTCAAGGACCCCGGAGGGTCCCCGGCCCATGCGTTGGGCACCGCCAGTGGGAAAAAATGAACTCCCACCTTCACCCACAGTGTGCAATGTTGCAGCTTTACGTCAGTTTTTCATTCATACCATCAACTTTATTGCTTCCTTTCTCCGTTTGCCCGTTGCCTGCCGCAGGTCGCCTGCAGCCCCGCGGGTTGATGTGCGTCAGAGATGCAAGCGTCACTGGTAATGCTCGTCTGCGGTAAGTAGACTGTACGAGTCAATCCGTGTTTTCTGCTCCACAACAAACCCTCAGAAGTGGTTCAGTGAGCAGGTACCAGGTCACTGGGCTGTCTTTGATTAGTCTCTGGAAGATATGGAGCTTATATATTTATCTCAGCTCACTGGCAGAAATGTTCACTTGTCTTTAAGATCAAAAAAACACAAGAGGCTTCTTTATCCTTTCAGATAAACAGTTTTGCAGTGACATGGCTGGGAGGAGGATTCTATACACCTCTTTTATCTTAGTGAATCTGCCTTTTTATACAAAGCTGCACTTTGTTTATGGCCATTTTACAGTTTTGTGTATTGAACTCTTGGTGAAGAAAAAGGCAACGTTGGGAGTGCAAGTAAAGGCCAGAAGAACACTTGTAAAAGATCAAATACCAGTTTGTCTCTTTGTTAGTCACATTAAACTTTAAAGTAATATCTCTCTCATACAGCACAGTCAAGAGAAGCCACAGCTCTGGTAGAAACAGTAGCCTGAAGATGCTGGATGGATGTGAGGCCCCTGCATCTCCCTGCACAGAGATAAGATAGCTGGTGTTTCATTTTATCGGGCCCCCCGGTGCCCTCCGGGGTCTCTGGCGTCGTCCCTGTCTCTCTCTCTCTCTCTGTGGGTGGTGTCGCTCTGTTTATGGTCCTCCTAAAACAGCCCAGCTGAATCCACAAATAGAGACACCTACTCCACGCCTACCTCCAGCACTGCTCAAGAGCCTTCTGAATGCGTGTGTCCAGTTCTGCATCTATATGTACCTGTGTGTGTGTGTGTGTGTGTGTGTGTGACAGAAACAGAGAAAGGCTGGGAAATGAACAGACAAAATAACACATCAGATGTGTATATTTTCATAAAATGACAGTGTGAAGTTGTGAAAGCCATCAGTCTTGCTGTCTGACACCTGCACTGCTGTGTAGTCAGCCCTCTCTGTGAGCTGAAGATTGCTCTGGGTAATGACCCTCAATAAAACGCCTCCTAATGCATTGTTCCCTGGAGCTGAAGACAATGGGCTCATTGCTCCAGTTAAAGTCTATTAGTGCCTGCTGTTAGCACCCAGGGTTTGCCCTCAGACATTACCATTGATCACAGGACTGTAGCTCTTCACGATGGCTGACAAAGCTCAGACGTAGCAGGGTTTCTTTTTTTATAACATTTTCTTTTGCAGCTTTAAACTAAAACAAAACATTTTCAGCATTCTGCTGTTGTCGTGGATGTTGGGTAGATGAAAATCAGACAAATTAGAATGAGCTTCAATGCATGGATAGCATAAATTGTAAGGAAATGCAGGGTCTGTGACTTATTTTCATAAATCCAGAGGAAATACATTATAAAGTAACAATAAAATCATGTGCACACTTAAAGGCCCTGCAAATATATTTTTACTGTGAATGATGGGATCCTCCAACAAACTGTGCCAAAGTTTAAACTGTTTTGGGTAAATTACATGCAAGATTTGTGTCTTTCTCTGTGGTCTTGTCACTGGTTTGTAGTGGGCGGAGCTCAGCTGGAAAAAAGGTGACATCACATACTTTTGGGGGGGATTTTAAACCTTTATTTGATAGTGAACAGTGGATACATGACAGGAACTGAGAGTAGAAAGAGGTGGGAATGACATGCTACAGTTTATGGGCAGAGTTTTAACCCACTGGCCAACAGGGCGACGATGTCACGTGCTTCTGTGAACCAATCAGGATTTAGCAACATTTGAATCAGTTGGTGGGTTGCATGTTTACTGTCAGTTCAATCAAACCAACAGTCCTGATGAAGTAGATTCACTGAGGTTTTGACTGTTTACATGTGTAAATAAATAATAGCTAAATGTGTTTAATTAATGTCACTGTTGCGTATTTAGTCATGAATGTTTAATTTGACAGAGAAATGTGATTTAAAGGCCCCTCATCACCACTTACACTGAAATTGCCTTGCAGCTGATATGCACATTGCACATATATAGGCATATGAGTATTGTTAAAAGACATATAAGTCATCCTGGAAGATGGGCTGACCCATTTAATACAGCATATTGATTAAGAGTTAAATGGTTTTGGCATGTTCCACATTATTGATTGTTGGTAGTTGTAAGAAGCAATACTTATCATAAGATCTGAGTTCATCTTATTCCAGATCTCATCGTGTACCTGAGAATTCAACTCAGAAGCCATCTCTATGATCTCTAATGCTATAAAATACATGTTAAGAGCATTAGGACCAGACAACAACAGCTCCTTTTCCGCCACGTTCCTAAATGAATTAAAGTCGTCTTCCGCCGTGCAGATGCACACCCGGCCCTGCCCCATCTTCTTCTTCATCTGTTGAGTTTCATGGTGGTTGGCATGCATAAGTTCCCACATCTGTTTGCCATGTCATGTGTGAAAAAGCCTAAGACGTGAAAATCAGATTATGGTCAGGTTAAGGGTGTGACAGTTATCCCAGTACTTTACCGGGAACAATGTGTGAAAGTATTTACAGTATACCACAAAAATAAAGAGACTCAGTCAAAGGCAAAAGGTCAGAGATGTAAGAGAACATCTTTGTAACCTCGGAGTGGTGGTGTGGAAAGATTGAAGTGTTTGGTGAGGAAATAAGTCAAAAGAGCTTCAGAGAGAGAGAGAGAGAGAGAGAGAGAGGATGAGCAAAGAGTGTATTAGAGGGGAATCAGAGGAGGAGAGGGGGGATGTGTTTCAGAGCAGAAAGGTGAACAAGTGTGTCTCATGGGAACAATGTGTCTGTTTGTGTCTATAAAATTCCCGCACTGTCAATTTAGGGACAGGGAGCTGTCCATTCAGACTCCTGACGCCTCTGTGGACAAGCTCCAAGGTCAAAGGTCGTGTCCAAACCCCCAGGTCAGAGACGAGGTTAATTGGTGTGTGTGTGTGTGTGTGTGTGTGTGTGTGACAGAAGGAGGGAGTGAAAGGACTGGCTGATCACAAGGACAAAAGAACCAGCAGTACCTCCTCTCTTCTCTTTTTCTTTTCACTTTCTATTTCTAGTCTTCTTCTCTCGGGGTGGGGGTGGAAGGAGAACCTGTAGGAAGCTGGTTGTGTGTGTTTGCACACATTTTATCAGCACTGTACTTTTTTTGTCCTTTTGAGCTGATTAGCAAATGTACCATGATTTTCCGCAGTAATTGCCTTTGAGTGTCATTTAGCAAATTACTTTTCATGAAGGGATGTGATTAAGATCAACTGGGGAGGAAACAACTCATTATTATTTCTGCAGAAGGAAGGAAGGCAGGAAGGATGGAAAGAATTGAGAAGAAAGCAAGGGAACAGAGGATCGAGGTAAATCCTCTGCTGTTCACCTTTCTAAGAGGTTTGTGTGTGTAGGAATGAGCTACTGACACTCTCCTCAGATGTGTGTGTTTGTGTGTGGGCAGGTGAGGGCTGGCATCAGGCAGTGGGAGTGAGAGAGTGTGTTCCCGAGGCCTTTGTAAGCGTCAGCCTCCGGAAATGTGCGGATACCAGAACAATGGTGCGGTAAAGCCTACTAACCACCAGCACTAGAGACAGAGAGGGAGAGGCTGAAAAATGGGGGGTGGAGGGAATCGAAAGAATCGGGACAAAGAGAAAAGAGGGAGAGAAAGACTTCATGCACAGGGGGAAGGGGTGGGGAGCAAGAGGGAACAGGTTTGTTTCTGTGAAAGGACGGTGAGTTAGGTTTCCCCGTCTTGTTGGCAGGGGCTTTTCTGGATGAAAAGAGGAAGTGGGGGATGGAGGAGGAGGAGGACTTGAGGGGGAGGATGAAGGGGCAGGGAGGAGGAATGGGAAATGGCGATGGGCTCATTAAAAACAATGGGGTGGCTGGTACAGTGGTAAACCTGAGTGGAACTGCCACGTTCTTACAGTGTATAGGTGAAGAGGCATGTTGGGACACCCCCAGTAAAGAAACACAATAACGTTTTGGACAGTTAGACCTCCTGCACTGAATCGTTTCAGCATCTTCACTTTTGAGTGTTGTGGTTTGGTCAGTAACTCGCCCTGATCCGTTACCGTGACAAACGGTACGGACAAAATACCCACTGATGAGACACACCCTAAAACAATTACAGCGTTAGGCCTTTTTCACAATGGTAGGAAAAGCACAGGTGTAAATATTAAAATGAATGATGGCTGAATTCCATTTAGGTGCTTCAGTTTCAGGGTCCTGGGTTTGTAAAGTCACGCTGAGGCAGTGTGATAGACACTTGTGAACCCTCGTTAAGAGATGAGAGGGCGGAAGAGGCACATCGTTCTGTTCTGTTGTTCCATGTTTAAAATGAGACATGCCAGTATGTCTTGTCTACCTCAGTTGTTCTATTTTTTTTGATTCTTTTATTGCTTTAGGCCACAGGCCAAATCTAATAACAGGTTGCGTTGGACAGCTTGTTAAAAAGCACTGTCAGACATTTCCACACCTCTAATTATCTAATGGCAGACAAGCAGCAATTACAGTGTGTGGTACTGCAGGATTGAAAGAGGTACAAGAAAGGAAGGAAGCAAGCAAGGATGGAAAGCAGGAAGCAGGACAGAGACAGAAAGGAAAGAAGAAAGCAGGGAAGGATGCAATTAATGTTATAATTAATGAAGATTTCTATGGAGTCAGAACAGTGACAGTTACATTTGGCTTTGGAAACAAAACGTGAACTTGATATTTTTGGATGTTTTTCTGCGTGAGCAACCCAGCCAGGTTCTGTGTGGGCAAACAACGGCAGAGAGAAGCAAACCTGCTGTTCGCTGCAGGTGTGCAGTGATGCCAGAGACTTCTGAGCCGACGGCTGGTTCAGGAACAGTGAAGAGTGACGTTCTCTCATTACTATGCAGATTATACATCACTTACGCTCTCCTAGCCCCTCCTCTCCGCCCAAATCAGTGACAGAAAGTTGAATCCAAAAAACTTTGTACATTGTATAAAAAACATGAAAGCGTAAAAAAAAAGAGCAGCATGAAGAAAGAATCTGAGCATTTTCATTGATTTATATAATATAATGTCCAGGTTTTGTTTTTAAAGCCAAATTTTATTTTCAATGCTAAATCTTACTGTCACTGATCTGGCTCCGTAGATTTTGTTGTCATGGAAGGTTGTCTGACCTCTAGCTGCAATGTGTTGTGGTTTCATCTTATAGCCCTGTAATTACACACATACACACAAAGATCTAATAAAACCTCCTGGCTTGTAAACGTCGGACAGCTGTCTCATGTTCTAGATCACCTCTATTTGAATGACAACGACATAAGACTTCCCAAAAAGCCCGCATGTTGTGGTGAACTGTGTTGACATTTACCTGAAGTAGCATCATGTACAGAACACAGGCTTTCTGTCAAAACCTTGTATTCTGCAATCCTAAAGTGTTTCTCAGGCTTGACAAAGCTCCTGCAGAGAAACAGAAGACGTCACATATCTGTTTGGACAGTTCACTAGGTGAACTAGAAATGTAGAATACATGTATAGATGATTTGAAAACATACTGGTCTGGTGTCACCTGATCTAAACCTCTGCAGATACCTGGAGCAAAACAAGAGAAATGTTCAAGCATTGCCCTGATCATCTCTCAGGGGAAACACAGGGTCATCATCAGTTGAAACCTAAGCTTCAAACTGAAACACACACGCTGTACTCCCCTGTGTTTTCTAAATTATACTCAGGGTATCTGACCTTTGCCTACTGAGGTTACCCTGCGTGTGGTCACACACACAGAGGTTACCCTCCTCTCTCCTACACAGGAAAGCAATTTCACAGTCAGACACAATGTAATTACGCCATTAAGTTATTTCTGGTCATGAGAATACATACCAGCATGCATTATGTTATAAAGAACACAAATGCACATACATTTAGAAAAAACACAGGCACACAGTCATTAGACAGAAAAATATTTGTAATCGTGCACATGCACACACTCGGGAGGCAGACATTCACAATCAAACACACCAAATTCATGCTTCAACTAATGACCTACGTGTGCTGTAGTTTTCTCTGAGCTTTCTCTCTAAGTGGAGGCAGATTTTCATAATTAGAGGCTGATTAGCACCTACAGTGAACACATCTGCACTCTGCTCAGCTCTCTGAGCAGCAGCTGAGCACCAGGGCAAACACACAGCGCTGTAATCACTCACTCTCTTCGGCTGAGTAACTGATAGACAAGCTGGCCGACAGGCTGCACCCAACATCTGGTGACCATGTGTGTTGAGAAGACAATTTTATAGATACGATCATTGTAATCATCCACTGCCACTGTTCTACAAGTTCTAGGTTAAGGTTTAGTTTAAAAAATGGTATCCCTAAAAATCATGATTTCCAATTTTGAAAGATGGTCTCAGGATACAAACTTGCAACCATCTGATCAGCAGCCTACATTTTCCCAGGGTGAACACATACAGACAATTAAAAGATTAATAACATTTCATTTCATGTTGATCTCTACAGTAAAATTAGTAAATCATCAGTAAACTGTACACATGAAGGCAGGATGGGCAGTAAATGAGCTCCACGTGTCTGCTGTACCACTATGTTAGGAACAAACATTGTTCTGTGCAAGTTTCCATCCAGCTCCACTCTCCACTGCCCACCTGTTGATGATGGTATTCTGTGTTTCCTCTCCAACCTGGAGTGATTCAGACATCTCTCAGGGATGAGACAGGAATGTGAATGTCTCCTCCAGTGGGACCAGCTGCCTCCCTGTGCCTTGTTAATCTAACAGCCTGTGTAATGGCCAGCGTCTGGCCACGCTCACTGAAACCCTCTGTCAGCCTGGCAGGCGGTCAGTGACGAGCTGAGAAACAGCTGTGGGAGACCAAGTCAGACCAAGACAAAATAGTCCAAATATATAAAGAATGACAAGTAGCTACAACTAGAAGTAAATACCTGCTTCATGGGGCTTTTGAATATATAATAAAATCATTTTCAATACACATTTTAACAGATCTGGGACGTTACGTTCTTTGATATGAATGTTAACATTTGATACAAATCCTCTAAACCAAAGAACTCATATTTCCTGGGTAGGTTTATATAATGAAATTTCATTTCCATTGCACATATCATTCAAAAATATCCAATACAATGTGTGTCACAAAAGAGAAAACAAATACACCTAAAATAAACATTAAAAGGAATATTATAAACAATTCGACTTGAAAAAAGATGAGCATAAGAGATATTTAAAAACAAATAAAATGACAGTTGATGAATAACACTTGAGTGAGGTAAAATAAAGTAAAATGCAATTCATAAAATGCAATTTACAAGAATGTTGACATGGTTCAGATGAGAGTTGTGTGTCTGCGTAGCAAAGGGAAATAGATAGCATGTAAGAACTTGAATTAATTGGGGCCCAAAACTGAACCAGGCGGCACACCACAAGAAATATTTACACAAAGCTTATATCAAGCCACCGTTGGTATTAAAAAACATATTACTTCAGACCTGGGCAATAACTACCTTCTGTGATATAGCAATTGCTCAAATTAGTTTTTGACATCTCCCAAAGTAAGATTGTTATGTGGACCTGGCCCGGGCATGGTTCTTAAATAATACATGACATTAGGGTCAGCAATTGTTTTTATAAGCAATGCGTTGGGCACAGATTAAGGAATTAAGGGAGGATGAAAGAACAGCGGGGCAGAGAGGGGAGTCAGAGCTGCCGAGGTGCAGCGGACATTAGAAGAGAAGAGAGATGGGAGGCGAGAGCTGAGAATAATAAAGAGGCGAAGAGGGAGGAGAACAGCTGGATGCTTGGCTTTGGGAGTTGACCATCCGTCAGCTAAGTGCAGAGCAAAGAGAAGACGGAGACACAGAGAGGGCGAATGTAAACCAATTAGCTTGAAGGAGTTAAAAATAAAAGGCTGTTGACTTTTCTCTGCCTGTGTTTTAAAGTAGCTGTCTGATGGTGAGTGCTAAACATATCTCTGCCGCCTTCTAGTCCCACACTCACTCAGGTCAGGTATGCAGCTTATTGCCTGTCTTAAAATGATGATCTTCCTGTCTACTCACTGTCGTAGTCACGCTGATACTGGATCTGATGCTGTCATTTTTACATTCTTAGCAATGTGTTTTGTTTAATTCCTAACCTTCCTCCTGTCTGAGCAAATGCGGGTCTTTCCACAGTGCCCATGTGTGCTTAATTGTCCATGTGTTTGTTTGTTTGTCTTGGTTTCCTGCCTTGTTTACGCTGGTGGATGTGACAGCAAACTGTGTCTTCCGAGCCGCTGCCAGTGGAATGTGTCATGTTGATGTCACCCCCACCCCTCACTTAAACACATAGAGCTGGAGAAGTTAGTCACTCTGTGGGACTAGATGGATGACAAATTAAAGCAAAAGCCTACATAAGTTGTGAGATATTCCAAAATCCCTCTTGATGTTTCCCTTCTTTAAGCCCTGCCCACCTTAAAGCGATAAATGTAGACACATAGGTGTATTCTCTTTCTCCCAGTCAGTCAGATGAGAAGATTGATACCACTTTAATATCATATCTGTACGCTAAATATGACACTGCAGCCGATTAGCCTAGCTTAGCATAAAGACTGTAAACGAGGCAGAACAGCTGTCTTCTCATCTAACTCTCGGCATGAAAGCGAATTTCCCAAAATGTCAAACTTTCCCTTTAATTACTGTTGCTGCACCTGCGAAGCCTTCCTTTGTTGCACGCCACATATTACGTCTGGCAGATATGCCACTCCAAATTTATAGTAATTTCCTTTGATTTCAGACAGAAGTTGAAGCAGCCTCTCATTTTTAGGCGGCGACTCACAGTTTTGCCGGCTGAAATGACAACTTTCACTGACCTTGAGGGGTCTTGAATGTGCATATTAGGATACTACCTATGAACTCACCGCTGCGTAATGTGGAAAATGACAGACTGATGCTAAAGCTAACAGGTCCCAGCTACTGTAAAAAGACTCGCCAGCTGATGAAATGTATAAACAACATGGGAACAAAGGAGCAGCGTTGACCTTGTATTGCTGGTAGAGCTAGTCAGGCCTAATATTTTAAGAAGACCTGGCATTTTCATAAAGAAAATGAAAGACAAGTGAATTTTTTCCCTTGCTGGCAACTGAAGCACTTTAAAAATACGTTTGGTGTAGTGTGCCACTCTTGTGTGCTGTTCTTTCTGTTTACTGAGTGGTTGAAAGCAGAGAGGAAATGAAAGGCAGCGATGAAAGCAGAGCTCACCTGGGGGGAAGAGGGCTGGGGTTTGGAATGAAACTCGGATGCACTGTGTGTCTGTATCTCTACAGTTAAAGCATTAAGTCATGTGAAAGACCTGTTGGCTCAGAGTCAGATTTCACCGTCCTTTTGCATGAGCATAATGATATCGTGCCTGTTTTAACTGCTAGCCTAGAATAGGTTAACACCAGTGGGGGGGTTGTCACCTGCTTGACGTCCTACACAGCATGACTTCTGCCACAGAATTATTTGACATCAGAAGGTAAAGCAATTGTTGAGGTGTAATATGTCACCTATATGATGTATATATAAAGTAATAATTAACCTTTATGTGGCGTGTGGCTGCAAGAGGCTTAACAAGCTGAATTGTGCACAATGTGGTCCAGGGCTACAGTGCATCTGCTGTTACAGGCTAATGGCTGGTTGAACAGCAGTGCTTTGTGAGCTGAGACCCCCCCGTACACACACACACACACACACACACACACCTACACACACTCACACACACACACCAGCAGCACCATTCTCTTCGCTCAGCTGTCAGCCTGCATTCCTCGCTGCCTCTCCATTTATGGCTACAGAAGAAAGAAAAAGAAGATGTCTAATCACCCACCCTCTGTCCTTAAAGCTACAATATTAACTTTTCAACTTTCCCAATGTGTCTTTCTCCTTCCAACAGTCCAAAACACACGTTTAATTCACAATGACACGAAACTGAGGAAAGCAGCAAATCCACACATCTGAGAAGCTGGAACCAGAACATGTTTGGCCAAAAAAGTGACTCAAACAATTGTTTGATTATTAAAGACTATGCACACCCTCAATCAGAATATTTAAAAATGCGATGTGGGGTGAGCAGTTGTAGTCGGAGGCTTGTCAACAAGCATGGAAATCGACGACTCTCAGAGCACTTCTGCCATGAAAGGGTCACATGAGAACCCATCTCCGGCCGGCCTTACGCAAGAGTCTTCCCCAAAATGTCAAACTGTTCCTAAATAATGTTTTAAAGCAGTGTTTTATACAGTATGTCTGTTATTGTTCATGTCAGAAAGTTGCATGTGGGATTTTAATACACTTTCTAGCACTCAGAGTGCCTCCTGGCTCCCCCCCCCCCCACCTCTTCCTGCTCTTATCTGTTCTTTTTAACTTCTTCACTTTCTCTTCACATCCTGTATGTACACCTCCTGCACTTAATGAGTGTTGCACTTACAGTCAGAAATACTGAACATTTGAAGCCACAGGAGCCTCAGGAGTTTAAAGCTCACACAGTTATGGTTTTAAACAGACCAGTCTTATGTAGAATGTCTGTTATTGTCAGAAATGTCAGAAAGTTACATGTGGTATTTTAATGCACTTTCTAGCACTCAGAGTGCCCCCCCCCCCCACCTCTTCTATGTGTGCGCATGCGCTTGTAAGTGCGTGCAGCCCGATACAATCGCTCCGCTCGTCTTACTTGCTCTTTTAAATCTTTTTGTTATTTAACTCTGTACTTATGGGTTTTTTGTTTGGTG
>JAVQJD010029509.1:0-36877 GCA_036023655.1 Nannoperca australis | reverse complement strand
ACCTAAAATAAAACAGGATATATGTCTTGCTTCTACACAGCCTTTACACGACTCTCCCACTTATGTAACAGCACAATGCACTCGTCCCTTCCAGAAGATCCAGAATGCAGCAGCACGTCTGATCTTCAACGTACCGAGGTCACCCCTCTCTTCATCTCCCTTCACTGGCTACCCATCGCTGCTCGTTTCAGATTCAAGACCCTGGTACTGGCCTTCCAAGCAGTGAACAGGACAGCACCAACCTACATCCAGACCATCCTCCAGCCTTACACCCCCGCCCGCCAACTACAGTCTGCCTCTGAGAACCGCCTGGCGGTTCGCTCTCAAAGTGATGCCCGCTCACGTTCAAGACTTTTCTCCTGTCTGGCCCCCCAGTGGTGGAATCAGCTCCTGATATCCATGAGACAAACAACCTGTCTGACCACTTTCAAGAAAAGACTAAAGACTCATTTGTTCCGGGAATACAACAGCACTTAAATGTCACATTGTTTCTATAAAGTACAGCATATTGTACGATATTATAATGGATTTGTATTTTAGTTTGAATGTATTATATTTGATAATGTACAAAGATAATCTGTTCTTAGATTTAATGCTCTTTTCGATTCTGCCATTGGCAGCGATGTACTTACTTATAGCACTTGTGACTCATCACCAGCCCTTACAAGTCTGATGAGACATTTTGTTGTTTTCGATCATGGTTCTATGCACTTTATGTAAAGCTCTTATTTGGAAGTCGCTTTGGATAAAAGCGTCTGCTAAATGCCTAAATGTAATGTAATTGACTAATGTTGACAACATAAACAAACATGGATCCGCCCTCACCCGATAATGAACTTGCAACTTTTTTGTCCTTAAAAAGGTTATTTTCTAAAGACTTTATACTTGGGCATTTTATTGAAACAGGAATCGGAATTCATAACATATCTCTCACTCTATTTTGTTTCTACTCAGCTAGCCTACATACAAAAGACGGTTCACCCTGGGTGAGAATGTTTTTTTTATATGTGTAGACACAGACAAACACGGGACGACAAACTTTATTATCGAAAACTCTCACAATATATAGTAAGCTAATATTAATAATTTTGAAGAATGACTCAAGAAGCAAATGTTTGAAATCAGGTAAAGAAAGAACGTCCCTGTCGAATAAAAAATAAATAAAACTAATAGTTCAAAAACGACCCATCACTATTGCTCACACAGAACCAGGCTGGGTTACATTTAACTGACATAATGCTGGTTTGGCAAAGGTGTGCTGGAATGAGCGCTAACCTTTGCTAACACACGACAGCTGTCTAACGTTAGCTTACATCCATGGTTGAACGAGACCAGACAGCGACAGAGACAAACAGACAGCTGCAGTTTGGGAGTTCAGGTGAACTCATGAAAAAACTGATGTCATAAAAAAAAACTGGCATCATAAAACTAAAACAGAAAGCGTAAAAAGAAACTGTCGTTGAAAAACAATATCATGTTCAGGCTTTCTTTTTGATACCAAATTCCGCTGTCACTGTTCTGGCTCCATAGATTATCAGATTTTCATCAGGGCCAGGCAGCAGCTCGCCTCCTCCTCCTCCTCCTCCCTCCCCTCGCCTCGGCTCTGGCCTCTGATCACTCACACTTCACTAGATATGACAGAGCAGATTCATCCTCGCCCGGTTAGAGCCGGATAGAGTGGTGAAACTACTTGTTGCAGCACACAGGTTGCCATGCTTTTCTATAAAAGGCATTCCGTTCTCCCGCAGCTTACCGTCTGCCAGTCTCCTTCTCTCCACCGATACCGAAAGGGGCACTCAGAGACCCGGCAGCTCTGGCCGGACGCCGGTCTGGAGCGCTGGGAGCAGTCGCTCTCCTGCGGGCTCCGTCGGTCTCCAGCCTGGCAGAACACCTCCCGTCGCTGAATCCCGTCGCCACACGATGCTGAACACTGAAAGCAGGACAGGCAAGGACTTTAAAAACGTTTATTCAGCCTTTATTATTCCATTTAAGTTTATTGTTTTATTTAATATCCAATCACCTACATTCCTGTTATATTACTTTCGCGATAAGCTTTAAGGTTTCTATTCAATTCCGTTTTATATATACAGCCTTCTAGCCTAACTTTGTTTACTTGCTTTATTTGTATGTGGTATGAAGATTGGCGATAGCATTTATTTAATGGCATATACTTGACTAAATCTAACATATACTTTATCAGTTGTATTGTATTGTAATTTATTGTGGTGGTTATTGATTTGTGTTCTAGGAGTCACTTTGTGTCACTTCTTTTTTTTGACTTCTCAAGTAATTATGCTCACATTCTGTCTAATGTGGTCAACATGGAATTAAATGTAAATACATATTTTTATTTTATTTTATTCACTAACGAAAGTATTAATCATTGGCATTTCAACTGTTCTCTTAACGATATAAATGCATTACACACAGGGCTTGGTGTATTATTAAGTGTTATTATTAAGGAAGTATGTAATGTTTAATGAAAAACACTGCTGTAGCTTTCAGAAAACCATCCACTTCCCAGGCTCCAACTTGAATTTCTTCACATTTCCTTAAGAAAACATTAGTAGTATTGGTTGCAGTTATGTAAAGCATCTTCTATTATAGTACAGAACACATTTCTACAGTAAACACAAAGAATGAGAGCAGGGTGAAGAATATGTTTTGTTTTCTGCCAAACAATCACACTATAAAAGCAATGTATACTGTACATACTTTAAACATATTGCTTGCTTTTAGAATGTCATAGTAACTATCTTGTGTCTTTTCTCCTTTCAGACAGATGTTGATGATTCTGAACAACCTGCACTACAGTGATGTTAATGTAATACTACTGAATTATATAATCATACATACTAATCTCTGTAGACTTGAAGTGAGTGGATTTCTGGGGTATATTATTAGAGAGATTAAGTGGAGGACAGATACAATGTTTAAGTCTCTGTTTGGGTATGTGAGGGAGAGACTGAGACCACCATCATATCTGCTCATATTTTTGCAGGTTAAAGGAGCAGTGATAAACATAACCCGATGATAAAGCTCAGATGACATCAGATGATTGGATGGGTTCTAGAGTTACAGGAGTTTAAGATTTCCACATGAATTTATACTTATAAATTAGTGTGTTACAGATATATTAATGTCCATTGATATGTGACATAACTTTAGATTTTTCATTGTGTATTATCTGCCATGCCGTTATAGCAGTTGAACCACTAGGAAGCCTGCTGCACCATGGGTAATCAGGCTGTGCTTGACTAAAGACACTTGGGGCGAGTATCATTTTCTTCTGGCATGTGTCCTGCTCCACAGCTGTTGAGAGCAGATGCACATCCTCTCTGACGTATGGAGCACAGATGTGGCTCTGTGCTTGGACTCTTGGCCGGCCAGTGGGGTGAATTCAGAGAAAGAGGAAGACGTGAGAAAAAAAGATAAACAGAGAGAGTAAAGGGAGGGAAAGAAAAAGCGACAGACTCTCCAGCTGCCCAGGTGCACGCTGTAAGTGTATCTGGCATGATGACATTAGTGGGTTGCCTCTTTTGTGGGGCATTCAAAGAGAAGACTAACATGTGGTTCCCATTGGGGAAGCAGAAGACAGACAGAGGATGAAAGTGAAAGAGAGAGAGAGGGATTGAAAGAAAAGTGATCAACAGTGGAGGGAAGAGCAACAGTGAGAGGGACGATGAAAGGGACAGAGAGGAGAGAAAAGTGAGGGCCAGAGGAAGAGATATTATATAGACGAGAAGGGTAGATTTACATTGGCTGGACTTAACATCCGTTAAGCTTAGATCAAAGAGAGGACTGCACATCCATCCTGCTGTCATACTTACTGTACTGGGAAGTCACAGCTCCTGCATACACTACCCCAAATCCCCTGTTAGCTGCCGCCCCTGGCCTGCGCTGCAAGCCGGCAAACCACCATGTTATGTGTAAAAGCACTCTGCCTTCCTTAGTTAGTGGCCTGCCTGGCATGGTGCATAAATACAGCCAGGTTTAGATGCAGATGTTTTCACACATACTTGCCAGCAAGCTGGTAAGTATTAAAGTGGAAAGAGAGAAAAAAATGTGTGGCAGCGTGAGAACAAGCGTGGCAGAGGAGTGTTTTATAGCAAGGTCAAAGAGTCCTACCTCTCCCCAGCTGCCAGTCTTCCACTTGGGACATCGTCCACCTCGGCAGCGCCTCTGCTTGCTAGGTTTCGGAGACAGAGGCTGGCAGTTTTCCTCTGGGACAGGGCGCCCTGACCCGGTCACACAGCTCACGTTACGGGACTTGAACCCTCTCCCACAGGAGGCCGAGCACTGCAAGATGTCAAGGGACAGAAGGTGTTAAATTGCAATCAAAAGGTATGTTTTGTGTTAAAGCAGTAAATGTAAAAAAAATACACACTTTAAACCAATGAAATTCAGATGAGTTGGTCTGCATTATTCGAGTCAAACAGCATGATTGGGATTCACAATGCACATCATATGTTGAATGTCAAGTGAATCTGAATCTACAGAGCAGAAAAAAGGATGACAGCACAGCTATACTTGAAGTTAAAGTTATTTAATGTCTCAGACCTTATGTGACAAAAACAAAAACAAAAAACGGTGATATGACACAGTTCCACATGGGTAGCGAGTCCAATGGCAAAGCGTGCCTGTGCCCCCCCGGCAGCAGTTTGTTTCACTTCCGGGTTCACCGAGTTACTGGAAGTCTAACTCAGTGTGACAGGCAGACACACACACACACAGGAGGGAGTGGAGAAGGGCTAGCCTGTGCTCGAATAATCAAAGGGGGCGTTGCATGTGGGGATGGATGAGAAGCGACAGGCTCAGAGTTGAACGAGTACAGGGCCCAGCGTGTGATGCTGTCCTGACCAGCAAGGGACTGTAGTAGACAGAAACATGCTGTGACCTCTCACCTCATTCAGGGGGGGAGGAAGGGTAAGGGGGCTCATGAAAGGAGGGGCTAATAAAATGCTTATTCAATTTGTAAATGCGGGCAACCCTCACATTCTAATATGATTTGTAATGCTCAGTGTGGTCAGTGGATTGTCCATTTGTTCAATCAATAATGACAAAACAATTATGATTCAGTTTTGTTGTTTGCCAAGAAATAAAGAAAATGACTCATGAACATTGTGTGATTCTTGTGTGAATTTTGTTGCATAGAAAAAAAATGGCTTATGTGTCTTTGGGATAGCACTTCTCATGATGAATCGCAGCACAAAGACTGATTTCATGGTTGATATAATGAGTCACTGACAGTTCTCCTAATATGAAACACCACCATATTTATAATGTCATTACCTGACATGAAGACATGGTAACGCATTTCTTTTGTGAAGTGAGGAGAGTTGGTGGGTCAGTACAAGAGAAGCTGGACTTTTCAGTAAAGGTTCAAATCATAAAAAGAAAAACAGTTATAGTTTTATATAGTTTTTACAATGATTTTCCTGTTGTACTGTGCTGAATTGCCCTCAGAATACATTGAGTGTCAGTAGAAATGGGTTACGTGTTTTATCAGTACATGAAAACCCCTCCTCATGCAGGGTTCATTAACTTTAGAGTTCTCTGAGGTTCCATAATTATCCAGAGCAGTTCACCAATACAAACATCACTGCTCACACACTCGATTTTCTTTGCATCACTTTTATTTGCAGGAGGTGGAGCGGGCCGTCCACTAGTCACGGAATTGGCGGTTCGATCCGCAGCTCCTCCTGTCCACATATCGAAGAGTCCTTGGGCAAGATACTGAACTAAGTTGCTCCCGATGGGCAGGCCAGCCATCAGTGTGTGAGTGTGTTTGTGAATGACAAGCAAATTGTGAAATAAGTGCTTTGTCTGTTAAGTTAGAAAAGCGCTACATACGTATATAAGCGCAGTCCACTTAGCATAATGCTACATGGAATTCAAACTGGCAGACACCAGCCTTATCAGTTTGAATGGACTGATTACAAGGGTGATTACAATCCATGGAACTGCAGATACAATATTCATAATTCAAATCATACAACTTTAGTGATAAAATTCCAGACAGGCAAAGCATCAGTCAGCACCTTGTGAAATGAAACCCTCTTAAACACACCACTGTTCAATGGCAGCATAGTGTTTGGGAATCATATTCAACTCAGTTACGTTTTTTTTTTTCACAGCAATTTCCCAGAAGTCTGTCTGTGCTGATGGGACAAACGGAAGGGGCCCCTGTGCAGATCAAACATGACCCTTGACCCGCCAACACCACTACATTGTCTTGATGATGTGGCCACCCCCCATCATTTGAGTCACTGGCCCCCACATACACTGTCATCAACCCACATTAGACTAGAGGGGCCTGACAGAATGGGGCAAAGGGCGGCCGCAACTTCATAGTTGAGCACGCATCACCAGGTGTCGCAGAAAAGGCCGGGGCAGGCATTAATGAACACAGTAAATGAAATGGAAGGTATACTGAGGCACTGTCATGCAGGACAAACATTTACCTTCATGGAAAGAGCTTTGAACTCCTGACACAGACGGTAAAAGCGTGATCGCTCAAAGAGGTCAGCAGAGGCCCTGACCACACAACATAACACTGATATCGCTCAGTGATTTGAGGGTTTTCATTCAGAAAAAACACCCCATCAAATAGGCTTGCGGGGAGGACTGCTTTATAAGTTATTTGCCAGGCCTATCTTTAAATCTTGAGCAGAAGTCAAAAGCTAAAACAAAATAATATAGAACACTTCCTCATCCATAAACACACTGTAATTGCCAAAAAGCGAGAGTTGGTCATCTTGAGTTCAACATTTCAATATAGGGCCTAGCAGCAACAGTGAGGCTAGTGGCGTAATGATTGTTGTTAGAGGTTGGCACTTGCATCAGGTAACTCTGTTTTCTGTTTCTGACTATGTTGAACAACCAGTCTGTGTAAGTTACAAGCAAGTTGTTAATTTGAAGGGATTTTCACCTGCTCATTGCACGTGAAAAAACAGTTGGTAACACTTTGGATTATGGCCCACAACATAAGCGTACCTTTTCCCAATTTGTTGTGTATTTCTTGAACTAACTGTGTGGAGTGCGTTGAGGGAAGCTATGTTTTGACATCATGTCTGCTCACTTTTGGATCCAAGTATAAATCGTTTGAAGTTAGTTTACCATTAGAAGAGACATTCTGACATTCAAAAAATTAGAAAATTCCCCACTAGGTAGTTTGTAGTATATGCAAAAATTTGAAATAAATCACTGCACATTTATAAAGTGCTACAGAACTCATGACCATATTTCCTCCCAAACTTCCAGCTTTGTTGTTATCATACTGTAATATTAGAATACACACACGTTAGTGAAAAAATACCTACAGTATCAATTATTTTTAGATTTCCAGATTGTTATTCCCTAACGTCACATGTTGTTCCCTTACACTTACATGTGTGTATTGTTACATACTCTACTGATAAACCATACAAAATATTACACTGTAAACCGGGGAGAATTACGCTGTATGTTGTAGGTCTTAATCTAAAAGGGCCACTGCCAGAATGTTTTGTTTACATAAGAATGAAAAAAGCCTTTGACAGTACCTCTACTTCACTTTAATCATAACCTTTTCTGGAAATGAACAGAAATCCAACAAATCCATAAAAAATTAAATATTGACATAACATTATAATGAAGTAACAATAAATACAAGTAATTACATAAATGTACAGAAATCTTCTTGAAACACAGACTAATACTGCCATGTTTGAATAAGAGACATACAATATACTTATTTCAAGAGCCTGTTGATATGATGTTTGATCTGTACTGCTATTCGAACCAAGAAGTTGACCACAAGAAGTCAAACTGCTAAGACTTAGAAAAACTAAACAGGAACAATAGGATGTGCTGTGTTAATACTGTGTTCTACTTTCACTGATTGATTTGATTGTTGCACTGCCTTACAATCACACATGTGGGAGTCATTATGAGCAATACTTCTCATTAGTAAATCATGTGTGGTAAAAAAAAATGCATGGACTGCTGTGTTAACAGGCCCTTAAAATAAGATGTTTTGTCTATACAGACATTTTTAACCAGGAAGAGTCAACTGGGTGGGCTGCAGGCAAAGGTTGCCCCTAACCACAGATTCTGGATCAGTTTTCACTTTCTTCAGCAGGATGTTAGCATTACAAGATGGGAGATGACACACCATTAATCTGTGTTTAGGGCCATCATCTGCGATGGGTAGTCTCAACAACTCATGCTTAATCTTAGCCAGCCAAAACCCCTCCAGTGCAAGGGAGAGAAAGATACGGCAGGGGGGCAATCAAAACAGAGACTGAGGTAGACACATTAGGTTGGCTCAGAGTAAGAGCTCTGGATACAAAACACTATTAACTTCCCCTGTGGTCACAGGTATCACGTGTTCAAAGTACAACATTTTAACAGCCCATTCGCTTAAAGGTTGAGCAAGTTGTTTGATGGACATTCAAAGACAATTCAACATATTTTCATCAAATCTGTAAAACACTTTGCATTTAGCTGATCAGTCAGATCAATCCACTAACTGGAAAGAAAGAAAAAGTACAGAAGAGGCAGCACCAAAAAGCAATGTGCCACAATAAACACTCAACAACCAAAGATGTGATGGTTCATTGATGATATTTATATCTTATATCTCCCTTGTGTGGCCAAAGCACCACTGTAGTGTAGGTTATCATAGTTTAATGGCTAGTTGAGTTGTGTTTTATTCCAAGTGAGGTATTGTTGAGCATAGCATATTAAGAAACTCCAAGTACTTGCTGTACAAAGAAAACATTTACTAACACATTATAAATACACTCATATCAAGCACCTTTGGAGCAGAGAGTTTTAAACCTATTGTTTTGGCCACACTAAGGAAATCTGGGTCAAAACCCTCTGCCAAACTGAAATACAATGGCTATTAGTTCTAATTACCACAAACTCTGTGAGACACTTTATTTTACAGTGTTAGTACAGCTGCTGTTTGCTGGTGTTTACTACTGATACTGGACGTTTCAGGAACTTTTGATACCACATATTCATGCTTAAGTGTTGGTGTTGGAACTGTTGGTTCAACAGCAGAGGGTAAATACATAAACTGTAAAATAAAGTGTCTAAATAAGATTAGAAACTTCTCTATAAAACCACATGTGCCTTGAGACAAATTGAATTCTTGATACAATAGCCAAAGATGTATATAGTAAAAAGATGTATATATAGTACACATCCCAAATACAGTCCTATGTACGTTGGTGCAACTATAGTGTGTAGCACCGCATATTTGTAGATTGTGGGCCATTCTTTATAATAAAAGAACAAGGCATCTTACTGTATATTCCTGATATACAAAAACATTCAACAGTATTTGCATATGAACATCTATTGGATAAATGTGCTAATACAAAGAGCTAAGACACAAAATAAATCACTTCTTAAAGTTAATGCTATATACAAAAGATAAAAAGGAATAATATCTTAATAAATTATCTTTAAAAACAATATTTTTACAAAACTAACTTTGATTGTGATACAAAGTGATCCTGAATTTTTCAAATACTAATACAAGGCTCAACAACAGTTCTATGGTAACTAGGACTGACAAAAAAATGTTGGTCACAGCTGTCAATGAAGTATTGTGATGTTGTACTTTTTTGGCATATTGCAAGTGAGCGTATCTTTGCCATTTAAGTGCAACAGAAATTAAATTTCTGAATTTCTTGAGGAAATGTTGACCAATCGAAGACACCAAAGAAGGAGCAGGAAGTGGAGGGGGTTAAAAGTAGAGAAGCGGTAGTGTAATTTCTCCAGTGCAAACGCACCATAGTCATCCTGCCCCTTTAAGACTGTTGAAAGAGTAAGACTACAGGTATTTGAAAAAAATGTGAGGTTGAAAAACAAGGTATAGAGTATTTTTTATGAGCGTACCGAGCTCCATGGGTCTGTACTCCAGTGGGGGCTAGACGGGCACGGCTGAGTATTGCACTGCTCACGATCTGGAGGCTTGTCATGGATCTCGCAGCTCAGATCATTAAAACGCTCGCCGTTTGGACGCTGACACACCACCAGCCTCGTCTTTATCCCTCCTCCACACGGCTTGGTGCACTGAAGACAGCAGGAGGAGAAGTTGTGTTTTACAAATGGGTATGGGGATAAGGTTTTTGAGTGTGAAGATAAAATGTAGGGCCATTGTTTCACGTGAAAATAGATCTATCGTGTGAAGCATGGGGAATGTGAGCCTTTTTAAATCTCCACACTAAGCAACTTCTGCATCAGTCAAAGTCATTATTCAAACACAAATGAGCTTCCCAGAGCTTACAATTATCTCTCTAAGCTAGACCAGTTATCTGTTCAGGAGCCATGGTAAGCTGTAATCTGAAGTAAACAGCAGTAAAGTGGTGTCAGTCTTACCTCCCCCCAGTTGCCATAGATCCACTGTGGACATGGCCCTGATTCACAGGATCGTTGCTCGTTGGGCTGGCTGCGATCCTCACAGCTGTTGGCAGGGTACCCATTCTCATCCTGGCACACTACTACGCGCCGCTGGAAACCTCCTGCACATGTGCTGGAGCACTGTTGTTACAGAGAGAGAAGAGTTCACACGGGCAAATAGATAGTTCTCACAAACAAATGCTCAGTGTATATGTGTTAATGTTACATTTCATTTAGATTTGATGACACAAAACACACACCAAAGTAAAACTCCCAGATGCAAAGTATTGAATCAGTGGCTCTTTGTGTAAATAGACACATCACTAGTAGGTTAAATGCACACAGTGCACATTGTAATGAATCAATGTGCACTATGAGGTATGTATTGTGTGCACACAAAGCCCACACAAATTCAGAGAACACTGCTGAGACATATCATGTAAAATGACTGACCATCTCTGCTGCTATATTAAAGTACACATCCTCGGGACAAAGGAAGGAAGAATCACCAGAAATAGCTTTAATAACTTCCCAGAATTATTTAAAGGTCAAAGTTATTTTTAAACAGAGATTATCACTAACCCAGTTTTTAAAAAGCAGCTGAACAATACAGAGAATGATATCCATGTGAGGGACAGCCTATGGCTCTCGGGTCACGCTATCCTGCGCTGTTACATCGCAATGGCTAAGGCCTTATCTTAAAAAGAGCGCGGGGTCTGGAGAACTGAGCCTCACTTCATGAGCATTTGGGAAAGTCTGCGTCAGGTTACAAAAAGCATTGCAGAGAGAAAATAACTGGTTTACAAACTGTTAGACAAAATTGCTGGACTAATTTACATTGGTGCATCACAGTGATAATGCTGTGTGTAAGATGCCTCACCGCGCCCCAGGGTCCAGTCCGCCATTGGTGGGATTGGCTACGTGGAAGGTTGTTCCTGGTGCTGGTGTTTGGTGAGGACGGGAGAGGTCTGGACTCACTGGAGCGGGACGGGCATTGAGACATAGCACAGTCCTGCTCTGTGGTAGGACGATCGTCTGGGTCACACTCACTAGTATTCACTTCTTGGTCACTGAAGTTGACGCACAGTACCTGCCGTGTCGTCTTCCCCTGGCCACAGGTTACTGAGCACTGCAACACACACATACAGTGGATAAAGAGATCAGTCATGAGTATACATGCATTTGCTCACATGCATCTAGATGTAAACAAACACACACTTGAAGAAAGAGTCATTATTACACGGTGTGACGCAACGTCCTGGAAACAATTTGCCAATAATACCAACTTTCTATTGGTACAAAAGGCTCAACATGGTTGATCAGAACTGGAGATTGGACATGGATTACTATAACAACTCTGTGGTGATATGATTACCATGATTAATAGTCCTCCTGTAAATTCTGCTCTCCAAGGGATTGAGTAAGTAAATTAATATCTTCCAAATGTCTTCTGCAAAGCACTAATGGTGTCTGACTCCTCCATAACAGTCCACTTTCTGTTTTGCATAAGGTGATCTATAATACTCATGCAACAGCTGTCTACTCTAAAAACCTCACCTGGGATCACATTGTCCAGATGTTTACACTGCTCTGCTTTAGATATTGTAAGAAGGTAAGTTGATGTATATGATGTGATAATAAATTAAGCTTTTCAATAACATAGTAGAGGCTGTACAGGCCCTGACAACAATAACAAAACTCTGTCATACTGGAGTGTTCTGTCACTGCAAAATAAAGAAGGCCATATTGCTTTGGTTTAGTAAATCTAGTGTGTGTGTGTGTGTGTGTGTGTGTGTGTGCGTTGCTGGGATAGGCCTCTGAAATCTTTTTTGGCCTTGGGATGAACTATTTCCTTTTCAGGAGGTTAATGAGTGCCTTTGGCTTGGTGGTACGTGTGTGCATGCGTTTGTGTGTATGTGTGTGTGTGTATGGTGAGCAGACCAGTGAGCAGTTTGGCTATGCTGTATCACCAGGACTCTGATGAGAAACATCTGTAAACAAGAGTGGAGCCCCTCACTGCAGCCCCTTGCATCTCCAAGCTCTGTCTCTAGAATACGTCTGTCTCTGTTTCTCTGTCTCTCTCTACCTCTCTGTCTGTCTGTCTCTCTCTCTCTCTCTCACACACACACACACACACACACACACACTCCTTCTCTAGCCTAATCCCAACCCTCCTCCTCAATACACACTTGACTTCCAGTTGCCACCCTGTCTCCACATCTTATCTCACACAAACATCTGCATAGTGTGTGCAGACACCAATTGTCAGTGTAGGTGCAAAATAATGTATACAGACATAAATAAACTTTGCAAAAAAGAAAACAACACACAGTCGTTAATCAGAAGTGCTGTCTTTCAGTATAGTTACACCCAGTTCTGATAGAACATGCTCATTGCTTCAACAGGAAACTCTTTCCAAAATGTCAACTTATTTGAAACTGTCCTCTACAACACTGGTTTATATAAATATATGTGCAACTGCTTAACATTGTAATTTTAAGATGATTTATGAAAACTGTGTCAGATACAACTGAATATATGATGACAACCATTGCATTTATTACCACTGTCCATTCCAGCACTTTCCACTGTCCGCAGGCCGCTACTGAGCACACTTCTCTGGCAGGGGGTTTTGGTAGGTGGGCGCATGCCGACTCCTCTGCCACTCCACCCTGGTTGTCACGGCAACTCACGTAGCGCATCCGTGTCCCTTTGCCACAGCTGGCACTACACTGTAGTGCAGAAAAGAAAGGTTAAGAAGCTGGAAACCAACAAAAAGACAAATGGATTGAAGATGTGGCAGGACAACCAACCTGGGTCCAGGAACCAAAGCGCCATTGGGTTTTATGGCCCTGGTGGGAGGGGACTTTAGTCCCTGGGGGAACAGGGTGGCTGCTGGGACACTGGGCCAGTTCACAGTCCTGTGGAAGGGAGGACACATACACCCATTCATGCAGTGATTAACAAAATGAATATACTGTAACAACATCTGTCCCTGACCACAAAATACCACAAATATCAGAGATAGCTCTTCTTACATGGGCCAGTCATTAACAAGTTTAACTATATTCCTCCACCACTACGTTTGAGAGTAGTTGTGTTTCCCATCAACCCTTTCCCTCCACCTTCCCAAAACAACATTAACAGGGCCCCCACCCATCCGTTCAAACTATGGATTGTGGCAGTAAGCCACTCAGCATAAAGCCCTGATCCCTGTCATAACAGGTCATAGTGGAGTGGTATTCAGGGCTCCAATGCCCATGCTGGCGTGGTTGTAAACTCCACCCCTAATCCACCCCCTTGTCCCTCACCTTCCGCCCTTTCCTCTTTTTCCCCCCATGCCCTCTGGTGCCCTCTGACCCCCAGTCTCTAGAAATGAGGGCCTTAATCAGGTTGCAAAGGCTCGGAGCAGGCTCCACATTCCACACTTCACCTTCTAATGGAAGCAAATAGTCCTCATGGCAGCGTTTAAAGAAGCTCTATGCACATTACCTGTCAGACTTACGTTTTACATGTATAAACTGATAAAATATGACAGATTTTGTGATAATCATTATGTGAGTTTGTGTGTATTGTTATATAAGTTATATAATAGTCCCAGGCAGTGTTCATAACTGGTTAGCCTTTATCCAGTCTTTGTAAGGAAGTATTGAGCAAAGCATCTCTTGCCTTCACCTCTCTTCTCCTTGTACTTAGACCTTAACCTATCTATCCGTCCCTCCTTTTCTAAGCTCTGCTTGGTGGCGGGACTGGCGGCCTGGTGGCACACTTCATGGCTGGCTGGTTAAAATCTCAATGACGTGAGGTGACTGCTTCAGAGTCACTGGCTCTGCCAGCTTAAGCACCAGAATTAAGAGCCAGTGCGACTAGAGCGGGGCCTCATCCTGACTCTGCATGCTCAGCCCTCTGAAACGGGTTTACACCCCACGCTGACCAAACCAAACTCTCATTCAACTCAAAATTGGTTTCTTTGGGGTTTCTGTGTCTCTGTGTGTGTGGCACACATTAAAAACAGGTGCACAAACTGATTTATACAAAACAAATAATTCCACATTTAAACTTAAGTGAGTGAAACATTGGACTTTCTCAGTCTGCATTACCAGTAGGTAAAGGAGAATAAATATTTGAAACTGTAGCATCACTTTTCAACTACGTCATATGAAGAACATCCATTAAATGTGTCTTGTGATTTTTCAGTAAAATACATTTTATTTGTTATATTTCTGTGAATAACAATTTATTTAAGTCTGTAGTCAAGTATCCAAGAACAGCTGTCACAACTATAGGATGTTTTAAAGCTGAGGCATGGGCAAGATTCCATCTAAAGTCAAAAAGAAGTCAAACTTGACTTCTGCCAGATTTAAGTGTCTCTTATATACTTAGGATAGAGAAGAATATTCTGAAGAACAGCACTGTATGGTCTTCCTGCAACATTTGGGCTTTCTTTTGGGGATTCTTTTTTCTTTTGGGTTTGAGAGCTGCATGTCTCTATGTGGAGATAGTGAGGCTGGTATAACCTCCCCCTCTGTCTTTCCCTCTAGACCAGACTAGATCAGACAACATAGCTTTATTGAGACCAGGTGGAAATGAAATGTGTCTGTTTGTGTGTGTTTTGAGTGTCAGTGTGCATGAACGTGGATGCTTGCTTCCTTCTTCCTTCTCCCTCCTCACAGTCTGAACTCCTGCTCTCACAGCAAGGAAGAGATAAAGAGATTGTGAGCAGCTGAGAGAAGTTAAAGGAAGTTGTTAGAGATAGGGAGAAAAGAAGCAAGAGAGGAATGAAGATAATGCCCTCCTTACCTGGGTGTCGGTAGGTCGGGTGGCAGCATTACATTCAGTGTCATCCATGACAGCACCATAAGAGCCAACCACACACTTCACCGCTCGCATCTGGTAGCCTGGCCCACATGAGGTAGTGCACTGGGTTCAAAGAGGGAAAAAAGGATTGATAGGGGAACATTAGCAACAGTGAGCCAAAGAGAAAACAGAGAAAGAGGCGAGGAAGGCACACAAAAAACTGACATCGGAGCCAACAAAGCAACTCCCACACACAAACAAATCAAAAAACTGTTAACCAGGCTTAGCAAACACAAATGCTTCTTTTGCCCCTCCACTCCCTTGACAAACATCCTAAGATCTCAGTTTCAAGTAGATAAGAGTCTCCCAGATCAAATACACGAGGAATTTTTGTTTCTATACATTGCCCTTGCCTTTGTTCCACTGTAGCCAAGTCAGAGGCTACCACCCCATGCTCTCTTCTGCCTCACTGCCTCCAATGAAACAGGGTCAAACTTGTGTGGCGGCAACTTCAACTAGCATTTGACCACGCTTCATTAACTGACTTCAAATATACCTTAACGTGCGCACATCCTCTGATGGGGGGCACAAAAATAGCTCACATTTTTGGGTGTTCAGTTCTCTGTGTACACACACAAATGAGACTGGGCCTGCACACAAAGACACAATATACTGTATGTATAACCCTATATGATGTTTTTGTGGAAGAACATGCCTACCCAGATCTTCCATAGCTTTTGTATATTTATTTTGGCAGGATGTGCACTATGTCTAAACAGGCAAGAGAAAAGGGGGGCAGTGCTAAATGATGAGCTTAGCTTATCTTTGTCCTCCCCTTGGTTTATATCTGAGGGGAATTCATCAGAGAAGCAACAGTAATTGTAAACGTCAACCTCCGTGCTGCTTCCCATCAACTGGAAGACTTTATATTAGATTAGATTCAACATTATGCAAACTAAAAGTATTGAGACAAACAACCAAATGCAGTTTAGCATCCAAGCAGAGGTGCAAAAAGCAGTACTGTGCAGAGATACGTACATATGAATAGAGGTAGAAGTATATTAGTAAGACTGAGGGGTACATATTACTTTTTATATGAAAGCAGTGGCTGCGGATCAAGACTCTTCAGTGTCTTGGAACAAACACCACCTAATTTTCTGATATAAAGATGAATATCAAGCACAAATACACTACAGTATTATATGATTCTCTCATGTGGTCTCTATAAGGCTATAATAGCAATTTCGTATTATAGTTATCTGCTGTTTCACCTTCACTATAAATTTATTACTTAACATCACACATTAAAAAGCTGTACCCCTGGATTTGTCTCCTGTCTATCATCTGTACCACTGCATTAGAACCCACCCTCGTTCCCAACACTTTTTGACAATCTTGAACTAAGTATGGTGTATACACTGTTGTTAACACTCACTTGTCCCCATGGGCCGACCTGCCAAGAGGCACACTCCTGCTGCTGGCACGTCTGCACCGACTCAGGTTTAGATGAGCCACAAAAGCGGTCGTCTAAACGGTCCTCACCAAACTGACACCACGTCTGGCGGTGCTTATAGCCTTTCCCGCACGTCACAAGGCACTGAAAGGACAATATCTCAGGTTTTAGAGATCAATATGTATACAGCATATTATATGAGCACTGTTACCAGTCATTGAGCCTGCTGAAATTTCAGTTCATGATGGAGGAAGATCACTTGGTGTTGTGGAAAGCAGGATATACAGATTACAAGACAAATGGCAATTGGAAGGGACCAAAAAACAGGGCAACAGTGTTTATTTACATGTGTGTACAGTGCATATGTATACAGTGCAGTGTAGGTGTTTGTATTTAGCAGAACCACATGGGAGATCTGAAATATTCCTGGAATGCAGCCCAAAGCTTTGCAAGCTCCTCGCTCTACAATGTGTAAACTGTACAGCAGTTAAGTACGATTTTACCCTGCAATCACCAATTTCCCAACACTAACTGTAGTGGAAGGAGGGGAGTAACTCTTCCAAAGCTGAGCCATGCACAATCAACATTGGGATTTTACATTTAACCAAGATCACTGCTGGCTTAAAACTACAGTATTTACACTAGAGTCTGTTCCTTTTTACATTGACTAAACCCAGCTACATAAACACCAGGAAGTCTTCCTTACAGATAAATGTATAAGCACAATGTAACTGTGTGCCTTAAAAGAAGTTCATATAAATGACCGCTCAGGTGTTTTTTTCTTTTTATATGACTAGAAATTAAAGAAGAAACATTTTAATACAAACATTCAGTGTATATGCTATCACCTCCTCCATCGATCCATTATATGTGACCACCAGTAAATTTTGCACTGGTCATACTCTGAGGACAAAGAGAATACTGAACTGACCTCAGACCAGTCGCCAGTCTTCCATTGTGGACAGAGGAAATCATTGCAGGGTTGGACAGTCAGCTTGTCCCTTTGACTGCATTTGCTCTCATCACCGCCAGCCTCGGCTGCCTTTCGACACACTGCCCCTCGACGGCGGGTGCCCCCCCCACAGCTCTTGGAGCACTTCAGTACAAACGTTTGAGCATCAGCAAGTGTAAACACATATACACAACCCGTGATAAACTTTGACAAACATCTGGATTGTACTCACACACCAACCCCACGCTTCCAAAAACAATCTTACCTCTGACCAAGGCGAGTACTCCCAGCCACCTGGGTTACAGTCTCCATGGCAACCTTCCTTATCATCAGGTTTGCGCTGACCGCTACAGTAGCGGTCATCAACCTTCTGGGTCTTGCCATCTGTACGGCTGATTTTGGCACAGTATATTTCCAGGGTACGATATCCAAGGCCACATTGGGCTGTGCACTCACTCTTACGAGCCACATGCCACCTACATCAAAGGGGATCGGGCAAATCCATGTCAGTATTTTTAAATGTGAAGTGTGAAGAAAGACTTGGTCCATACGGGTACTAAAGGTTGGGGAAGCCTGTTATACAAACCTGAGTTCACATTCAGTGTTGCAGGGCTCAGTGATGACAGCAGGTCTAGCTGTACCGTGACAGCGCTGGTCTGACACCACCACCCTGTCTGATTCTCTGCTACAAAGAATCTTCCGCTTGCGCTCTCCTGTGAAGACACAATAATGTACATTTAAGAGCGGGCAAATTTAAATGTCTCTCTTATAATTCTTAAGTACAATAAAGAAAACAAAAGTTGAAATACTGCAGACATATTTTGTTTGTTATCTCCACCATATGTGTACGACTATGGAAGAAAATGTGTTGTATATTTAGGCTTTAAAAAAAAGATAACTTCTTCACGAGATTACACTCCTGCCCTTTGTGTTTCTGTATATTTTTGATAAGAAAGACACAAAGGAGTATACAACAATCCACAAACAGAGTTGCAAGTTCCCTAATTACAATATAGATCATCATAGGATAACAATGAATACCAGCAAAAGTGTGTGTGTGCTTCACTTTGGCTCTTGTGTTGACATCTATACAGTAGGGGAGAGAGATATAAACCTTGTGTGGCTCCAGGAAATAGATTTTCTATCCGTCCTTAATGTTACCAAGTTTTGTAGCTCAGTGTTATGAGAGCTTAGTGAGCCCCAGACTGCCAGAAAGGCCATACAAGTTGGAAAATCAACAGGTGCTGAGGGCATTACATGTTTGCTGTCTATCCTGCTGTGTGAACTCATTGGTTTCTCTTTGGAATTGCCTTTTGGTTGCCCAAGCAAGACAGTGTCAAAAAGTAGAGAAAGAAATTCTCAGACAAAGTGTTTGAGGCAAAACACATACCAGGTTTTTGAGTATACCTGCAATCCGCCTCTGCACGCCCACATACTCCGACATATCCAGAGCCATGCCAAAGAAGGTAATCTGCCACAGCATACTACAAGGTCGAACTTTAATCACTTGTTCCAAACCTATATGTCTAACATGAACCTGTCAAGTTTATCCAGACAATCCTCTCTCTCCTATGCCTCTGGCTCAGTGGTTCCCACGTCTCCTCTCCTCATTCCATCTCATCTTTACCCTCACCACACCATTTATCATGGACCACTCCCATTACCTCACTGTGCCAACCCCTTGTGCCTCCCCCTCACCTTGGCACAGACGACTGCACTCCTGCCAGGGACCATAGGCATCCCAGAAGAACTGCTGAGGTTTGTCCTCTATGGGGATGTTAAAGGAGTACCTGACATCTGGGCTGTAAAGATTCCCTACAGACAGCACCTGGTGAAAATGCAGGCAATGTGATATGCATTATAATACTGTAATATGATGGGTTTTTAACATCACCGATTGTTCACATCTTCCAAAGTAAAAGCAAAAACGTTTGGAGGTCTGTACAAGATTTTCAGTTCTTGCATTCAGAATATCTTTAGTTTCACTTACGCCACTGCTACTAAACCAATCTAGCTTTGCATCCCCTGCATTGCGAACTAAGCCATCATGATATGGATGGTTTACCTGGACAATGATCTCCTCCTCGATGCGGTCAGTACAGTTGATCCTCTCAATAACATGGTCAGAGCCACTGTACTCTATCACAGCATTTCCTACTTTGATTTCCCTTTTGAACATGCTGACCACAAACTCTCCATTAAGCAGGAACTCTCCACGGCTATTTGATATGGCTGCAGGAAGACAGAAAACAACAATCACTTAGTGAGCTTGATCCCACTGACTGAAACAAAGAGGCAGAAAGAAGGTATTCAATGTATGATCAAACTAACTGCAAAACAACTGCAGGAAAAACATTATGTTTTGTGGAAATGTTTGTTTTATTACACTAACTAGTTAAAGTAAGCAAAGCTGTTCAATAAATGTTTTAATTTATTGTAAGGCTGCAGTAGGCAGCAATAAAGCCTTATTGGGGTAAAATAATCCTCTCTTCGCAGAGAAGTCCCATCCAGGGGCGTCCTGTTCTGTTCAACAGCCAGTCTGCTGCACGCATTCACTCTAATGCGATTATGAAGCTAATTTCCTGCCTTTACTTTCCTCGTCATTTCACACATTACACTAACACGACCGCGGAGAGCGGCCCTCATTCCTGCAAAATCATCTCCACATTGGGCCCCTAATGACTGTGCCCATACACAAATACATATAAATACACACACACAATAAAGGATGGCAACAGAAAAACCATGTTCAGAAGTTTCCATGTGATATTTAATCAAGCATGCAGGCAAACACACGCACACACACACAGAGATAATAAAAGAAAAACAACAACAATAATATGCAGAGAAATACACACTACACATGCAGACACACACTTGTTGACCTTGATGGAATCGTAGCCAGAGGGCTATCTGAGCTCAAGTTTTAGCATGCTTGTGCCAACAAGACATAGCTGACAAAGCAGCCATATCCAGACATATGATACAGAAAGACACACATTTACAGAACCAAAGACAATATAAACCTTTACACACACACACACACACACACACACACACTAAGAGACACAAACGCTTATAAACCAACTGACTTTGCTGGAATGGCACCCACAGACCTAGTTCTGGCTCATTAACATGTAAGCATGCACATTATATGCTAACTCCTTAGGTTTGCAGTACATGTCTTAACACTACAAGCTGAACACTGTTATTCACTTAAACATGCAGGCAGAGACACTTTCATTTGGAAAATGTTTCAAGTGTGGAAAAACTGTGAAAAAATGTACAGCAGTTTCTTTTGAACAAAATGTTGAATGTCTTACCGAGGTAGTTGTCATCCTCTGGTTTCCCTGAGTAGCTGTGTTGACGCACATCTATATTTGTAGCACCACTGGGTATTCGCACTACTTCATTATAGCCTGCGAATGGCATTAGTAGTGGGTTTAGATCATTAGTACACTGAGTTCTGTGCCTACGCTAACAATTGAGCCCCACTGTTAGCGCTCTTCATTCTGACAAGTAAGTACGTGTAAAAATGTGTTGAAGCAATATAACAAGAACTGCTGTCATTTCTACTTGCTAAAAGTGAAATGATAGTTTAATAAAAGAGGCTGTAGCTCACCATAACGGACCATGTTGAAGGTGCCTGCCACAGTTTTGCAGGAAGAGTTGTCACCTCCACACACACCACACTTGTCCCTCCTGGCTTTAGAGTTCAATACATGGTCACAGCCCGCTTGCTGCTCAATAAATGGGTAGAAGGAAGGTATAAATAAAATATAAAATCTGAAAATGCCAGGAGTCATATAAATGGTAGTAGTAGGAAAGGAGTAAAAAGGGGGAAGTGGAAGAGAAGTTCTGATGGAGTATAAAGGTGAGCGAGAGAAGAAGGACAAGCAAGACAACATTAAATGACTAGTAGTCATAGGCCACAAACACAGGGAAGTCAGACAGATCATTACATCGTAATTAAATACTGATCATAAAATAATTAATCAAATCCTGTGATCCAGTAACTTAAAATAGTTAAATAATAACTTACAGAGTTAGAGCCATCCCCGTTACACCCATCTGAAATAAATTTCCTTCAAAAAACCACACAATCTGCATCGCACAAGCTGCTTTGCTTGTAATGGATTTTAGCAAGAGACATTTTAGATTTTCTAGAAAAGATGAGCAGCTCAGCTTTAGTGCCATAGCATGGACCAAAATCCACTTGCCAAGGCAACTTACTGAACCACACTCTAACCAAAACACTGTGTGTGGTTTAGAGTGTACACAGAGCAACCCACTGCTTCTTTCAAGACATATATTGATGTTTATGGTATGTTAGTAATCAAGCTTTCAAACTAAAACTATGTCTGTCCCAGGTTTGAGGCAATAAACACAGTATGGTTTGGCAAAGGATTAAAATGCTTTTTGAAAATATTTGCTGTTTCTCCACACAGTATCTATGCAAGAATGGTCACCTACAGTTATGATTTAGCTGTACATATGCATTTGAACCATACAGCCGAATGTTCTAAATTTAATAAGAGTTAGGAACCTCACCCTGCATAGGCCCTGGACACAGATGTCGTTGGTATCGGGTCCGCACGGCGTGCCATCAATGACCCTGTCCCTGAGCTGATAGTAGGCCGTGCTGCCGGCCACCCTGCAGAACAGCTTACACCTGTCCTTCATCAGGACTGACAGAGGAGGCAAGACAGAGACATAAACTTAATACCAATCGATGTCAATGTCAAACCTACATTATGTCTATTATGCACAAGTGAAGTTGGTTGACAAAAGGAGCAAGCAGGAAGCCAGTGACTGAAAAAAAGATTCTCACTTCCGCTGTACTTGGGCACCCAGCGAACATTAGGAGGTAGACCGTTGATGTTGAAGTGCCTGCCATCAAAAGACGCACATTGCTCTTCCCTGAAGTCCTTCTTCTGCTTGGAGCAGGGCTCAGAGTTACAGGAACGAAACTTCATTCGGCGACCCACACAATACATTCCTCCATTCCTGGGCCTGGAGGCAAGATTGAAGAAGTGAATGGACCAATCATTGACCTAATTTAGTAAATGTCTTAAGGAGATTGTTACCCTTTTCTCTCACAGATTCAAACATTCATCTAGCTGCCCATTTATAGAATGTTATATCATTCTAAAAGGTGTACTTGGAAATGGTTTGTATTTGTAACCATAGTTTTGTAGACTTGCACATTTTGTTTTCTGTCAGCGAACTCCATTTGTCTGCGCATTCAGACACAGGCTTGCAAACTAATTTTCACAAAAAAATACTTGGGTGCATGTTCGCGCACATGCTTACAGACTTTTGACCAGTTTACTACGTGGTATGTATTGTAAACAGGGCTTTGCAAAAGAAAAAGCCTATCCGCAACGCAGGGAGGGTGGGACCTCAGGCAGTGTCTTTGAAGCGCTAGGCACACCACAGTTGGATAGTCAACACTGTCAGTCAACCATCATGCTGTGTCAAAATAGAGCCATGTAAAGAAGCAGAGTTTGCAGACAGAAAACAAAATGTACAGAACTAAGCTTACAGATACAAATGTCACTGCATCATCATCTCCCACCTAGAGGATGTCATTAGCATTGTTTTCAGTTTCAAACAAATTTTTATCATGCCCCATTAGTTTATATCCATCCTTTAAAGCAGGATGAAAGGCAACACTCAAGGTGATTTCTTTATTAACCAGGAAACAACCCTGTAAGATCAGCCATCAGTGGGCCTGTCCTGATGAACACTAGCTATGGAAAGAATTCCCTTCAGGAGGCTTGATCTATGGAACACTGACTTTGGCAGCTAAGATGGAGACATGGTCCACTAGGCATGCATGACTACAAATAGAGGGACTTCTCACACAGGTCGGTTGCATTCGCGCACGGCAATCTTGATGCCCCCGCCGCATGTCCGTGAACAGGTACCAAAGGGACTCCAAACTCCCCATGCCCCATCCACAGGTGCGGCGTCATGCTCTTTGGCTAAACACAGGCCATGCTTGCAGTGCTGCAATAACAGAGAAACAGAAAAGAGAGAAGTCAGATGAATGAAGCAAAAATAAGAGCAGAGGGAGAGAATGAGGTAAGTGAGTGTAAGAAAAATAGGAATAAGACAGAGAAAAAGTCAAATAGAGAGAGGAACAGACAGAGTGAGCAAATGAAACCGTATCCAAGGAACTGGCAACACATCTATCTGATCTTTCATGCTTTGATGCTAATCTTAAAGACATTATGCAGTGAAGCAAATGGAAACAAACTGGAACAGAAAAATACATTTTATGGCTGAGTCTGTCTGGACAGAAGACAAGAAAATGTCACACACATAGTCAATAAATACATCTCAGCTCATAACAGGAGGATAATCTTACACTTTTCAACAAACAGATTTGGAAGTGTTTAGTGTGGTGCACTCTGGCATGGCATGGGATTGGAGGTCAGTGTAAACATGAAAAGGTTTCAACGTTTGTGTGTGTGTGTGTGTGTGTGTATCTGTGTGTCTTGACATGGAATTTATGTTACTTTCATGTTCTCTGTCTTTCTGGCAGGAAGCAAGGGGTTAGTGAGAAAGTCCTAATTCAATGCTACACTACAGTCGCCTGGAGAGAAACCTCCACCATTTACATCTTCATGCCATATTTAATTACTAGAGTTTACATATGTGTAAATGGCAAGTAGATTTTTGCTTGGAAACTTGTTTTCTTCTGTCATTTTGCACTCTTATGTACTTTGTGGTCATGAGTCACTGGAAAAGTTGTAAGATCAAAACAAGGAAATTGGGTGAGAAAGTCAGATCATGACACAGAACCATATGACTATTAAACCATAAAGTAATAGATAAAAATGTGGTGAAAACATATTTTCCCTTTACATTTTTTCCCACATTTTTCCACATGACACTTACCTTTCCAGGGGAGCAGTCAGTGCCATCTGCCCACGGCATGTGCTGGGTCCTGCAGCCCCGCTGGGCGCCCTCTGGACTGGTGCACCACAGCCTCCGACACTGGGTCTGAGAAACGCACGCACGCACACGCACGCACACGCACGCAAACGCATGCACGCACGCGCGCACACACACACACACAGAGACACACACACACACACACAGAGACAGCGTTAAGCTGGAGATTCCAGAAAACACCTAGACAATTAGAATATAGGGCACATAAATGTCACGTTAAATAACCCCACTGTAGACAACTCTATTAATATATTGACACCAGTAGGCAGACATTATTAAACAGTATGCTAGAAGTATCCATATAGTAAGTTTGCTGTATCAGCCATCTCATTTGTCAGGATTTTCTCAGCCAGTGCCTTACATGCACTTTCTGTCTGGTCGAAAAACACGAGCCAAGAGAACTATTACACAGTGCTTAAGGGTGTCACACATATTGTGGAGGGATTGCTGCAGTACTGATTAAAAATAAATAACAGATATAAAGTATTTGGATGGATTGATGTGATGATTCAAACCACATATTTCCTCATCTTCCTGTTTTAAGGAGTTAACAGATTTTATAGTAGCTGAGATATCATGTCTAATTTATTAATAAGATTTGTTGTATTTGTTTTGCTTGTATCTCACAGAGAACTATCAGTATGTTGTTAGCAAGTGACCACAGGCTTCAAATTCATCTGGAACTTCTGCCAGGATCATAACACAATAGGCTTCCCTCAGAGACCCACATGTGCACAATGACAGTTTAGATTTGCACACCGACTCCACTTACCATATAAGGGCACACCTGCGTTCCAGGCCCAAATATCAATTCACACTGTTTATTGACATTGTATATCCGTCCAGGCAGCTGCTGCGAGAGACTGTATGGCCTAGAAACGGGCTCGTCGAGCAAGCACTCACCATATCCTGTGCTATTGAGAAATAAAAATAAAACAACTTAAAGAAAAAAGGGGAAAACAAGAGACACAAGCAGACAGAAAACACACTCAGTATAGCCAGAGAGGTCATTTTTCTGTACATATGTCCCTTACTTTACACACAACTTGCTCAGTATCTTGACAGATTTCTGTTCATATTCGGTCAGCTATATGTAGTAAGTGGTGGTGAGCTCAGGAGTTGGGGGATGCAAGAGACTAGAGGCTGCAACAGCCCTGAGAAATTCTGAAATGATTTATTTTCATTTAGGCCTAAAATGTAGCTGTTGCTGCCAAAAGTGGAAAGAAACTGCACACAGTATGCATACACTGCACTCTGTGTGTGTGTTTGTATGTTTAAGGAAACATACTTGTGAAATCTCTGAGATACTGTTTTATAAATACATCATCTTTAAAAGGCCAGAGCTTAGTTAAAAAATACAGTTATTTTTACTTGACCTATGACTTTGCATAACATATTTGATGTCAGGATGCTTGGGTTGTTCAGAAATGCCTCCTAAACAGTAGAAAACAGTAATCTACATGATCTAATCCCCATGCATGTTTGGAACAATCCTGAAGAAAAGAACACGACATACTCGAGGAACTCTGTGATGTACTTCCTGCTACACTTGGACCACATCCAAGGGTTTGTGTTGTAGTTAAGTGTGGGAGCCATCACGTGTTGCTGAATTTTGACTCCATCCTCCTTACACTTGTTACTGTCATCATGAGGCATGTTGAACCTAGCAGAGGAAACAGAAAAACAAGTTCAGGTATCATAACAAATATTACATTAACAAAAGAAAAATTGAGAAATGAAAGACTGTGAATTTCTTTCCTATTTTTAGAAATTATTCTTTTAGTGGTACTTTACATCACCCAAAACACAAGATAGCTAAGATAAACATAACAAAAGCCAGTATTATCATATTTCAAATCTTAGCACTTATTGTATATTGTCGCTATCATGCTTTTTTGGCTTTGAGAAACTCATTTATGTTTGCAGTTAAAAATAATGCAGAGTGCTAGTATTTTCTGACTGTGGTGAGTTTGGAAAGAAAAATACATTATTAAATTATATGAACATTTGAAAATCAGAGCACAGTGAGTAAAAGTAACAAATAAGACCCTGGTTGGTGGTGGACAGGTACAGCACACTGCCCTCCCTCTGAGCTACTGACCATATAAGTACCATATAAAACTGAGCTCTGGGGCAAAGCATGTTGTCACCACTTGATGCAGATAAACGTGGGAATTGAACAATCCCACCTTTAGTTTAGTGGTTAGAAGGAGCATTTGTGGGCTGTTTAGGTCCGTAACAGTCTCCACTGTACAAGGCATCCACCCACCCCCACCCAAGCTCTGTCTGACTCAGGACGTTGGATAATGCAGAGTCTGCTGAAAAGCATTGGTCAACAACCAGTGGTTTTGCTTAAATTCTGAAAAACAAGTTTGCAGACTCTTTTATCTTTCCTCTCAGGATGAAAGGCAGGCAACTATTAGGAGATGTGATCAAAAACATACAAAAGCTGCAGAAAATACTGGGAAAACAAAAAGGAATGTACTGCTGTTGTGTCCAAATATGCAAGATTCCTTGATCCCCATCTGGTGGTAAGGCATGTGTGGATTCCTAGAAAGACTTTTGAACTGTACTTCCGCCTGAAGCCAAAACTTTCACTAAGAGTGATGACAGTACTTCAGGTAAACAATCAATGGAAACAAGCTGTGCTTACACATGGCCAAGTTCATGGGCAATGGTGAATGCAGTACTGAGTCCATTGTCCTCGCTAATGCTACAGCTCCTGTACGGATCACACACCGTGCCCAACTCTGCAAGTCCTTAAAAACAAGAGAGAAAAAAGGAGGCTCACTTCAGTTTTCCTAAAGAGCAACTTTTATATTTTCCATCATGATCATGCCCTCATCAACAAGTTAAGTACAGCATATATTAGATTATAATTTGAAGTCTTTCAGCACAAACAATTCCACTTACCTAAGGTGTCACACTTATCCCTTGCTCTGCAGATGTCCTGCCTGTAGTGAAGAAACATATAAAGGGTCACAGTTAATGGCACTGGACAAAAGAAGAACATGTTCCCAACCTTCAGGGAATCCTTCTTATTTGGGCACATTTTTAAACACTTCCATTCATCTGTAATCTGGACCCCACTTGATCTATGCCTTTCCAAGAATTTATACTTATTACAATGTTACAATGTTGGGATATTTGGCTGTTTGAAAGACCTAAAAACCTGTACAAAGTATATACTGTGCGCAGCAAAGAACTTGATATTCTTCTTGCACCTGGTGATTAGGATGGCAGTGTCGTGATGGGAATGGTGGTTATCATCCAGGATGTTCTGGCTCTGCTGCCAAATGCAGAAGTTCTTCAAAGTGGTCTGTGCATTAAATGAAATGACTGGACCATCCTGAGAAACAAAGATAGAAATAATCCAAAGGTATAACTTCATTGATAAGTATGTACACCACATACTTGTTGCAAGTGTGTAAACACAGAGTTTACAAGACATTTAGCAGCCTTACCAGCTCGTTGTTTATTATAACTAACTTTACAATCACAATGTTAATCAGGTTGCCAATGCTGGGGTCCTTGTAGATGGAAGATACCTGAATGAAGGAAACAAAACATTAACTCACTTCTGAATGAAAATATTTTGAAGATAAGGCTAGTTTTAATATTAAGATCAGCAAGTTATCAATATTTTCATTAACTAGTAACTGGTAGTTACTGGTAACTCAATTGTGGACTGCCTTCCTGCAGTTTCAAGCAAGTACCAGGGAATTTGGATGACTGGAAGATAAAGTTGATAATACCCCGAGCCCCTGTGGAGAAGGCAGCCTTTGCCAAGAACAGAATATAGGTCATCTTAGCCTCCCCCTGAGGACTGTCGGCCCCAGGCGTCTGCAGAAGTTGGTATTTGAAGTGGCCGAGAGTATGCGGTCTATGTGACATACCTGAGCTTATTTTTAACATTCATCAAAGCTGTCAGGCAGGCTCTACCTCAAGCTGCCCTCTCTTCCCCCAGGCCGTTTGAAAGTGGTGTTTACCTCTGCCCTAGGCTGCCCTTTAGTCTTCCACGGCCATCCTCCAAATGTTGGCTGACTGACATGCAGCATAGCAGAACAGGTACATACATTTAGTGCATAAATATGCACACATGTAGCTACTTCCTGTCCATATATGTCCATAGTATATAGACAGATAAACACACTTCTATCTACCAGCCAACCACCTCCACCAACCAAACATTCTCTGCCAGCAGCAATGAAGTCATTTGACAGAACAGAACTTACTATGGACATTAATGTGAGTATGTAGTGCTGTAGGTTGCTGCCATGATGCTCCACCATTTTGCTGTCGGCCACCAGCATGACTTCAACAAAGCGCGGGTAGGAGAGGAAGCGCTTTGATCTCCTGTGAGGTCCTGAGTCACCGCTTCTATCATTTGATGGTCTAGCGCTAGCACTGCCGCTCTCTGATCGGAGCAAAGCATCTCTGGCCAGGCCGGCACTCAGTGACTCCACATCATTGAATATACCAGCACTGACCACAGGGGCTGCATTGGACACAGCGGTCACCCCAGCCACCGGCCGTCTCTTAAGCTTGTGTCTCTTATGTCTGTGTTTATGTCCTAGAGAGAAAAGTCAGAAGGAATGGAGCATGTGTAAATAAACAGGTTGAGTGATGAAATACATTCAGTCAGAAAAACATACAGGGTTTGAATAAATGTTTGTCGTGACAATGTGTTTACAATTAAGCTAAAGTTTTGGTTTATGTCTTTAAAGGTGGAGATGCATGAGGTGAGTTGGCTGTCTGGAAGTGGGTATTGTTCAAATATGTTGCTGCCTCTTTCTCTCTTTTGTTTATTGTTGCTCAAAGAGTGGGTTGACAAATGAACACTGCCTGGAATGTCTTTTATTTCTCTCTCCCTCCTCTTTCAGAAGAAGGGAGAGAGGAGGGCAAAGAGTTCAGGCTAGGTAAACCTGGCATCCAGCCCAAAAGAAAATGGAGCACAAACTGCAGTGCACACTCGAAAAGAAGGCAGTTCAACGTCTGGGAAGCAAAACTTCTCAACATTAAGCCTGATTTTAATTATGACATGGCAACTGCTGAACGCCAGTCTTTTTTTGTTTTCTCATTACATGCAGATCACCCTTTCTGGGCCACCAGCAATGCATCACCACCTAAATAATAGTGTGCTGGACTACAGCATATCAGTGGATATACCTACAGTATACATAATATATGACTCTGATCATATACAAATAATTTGTTCTGCTTCAAAACTTTTAAGGTAACAGTGGAACTTTGTGCAAGTATGAATCATTCTTGCCCAAAAATGGCTCTTAGTCCAATTTATTTTCCTTCAGTCTCTCTCTCTCTCTCTCTCTCTCTCTCTCTCTCTCTCTCTCTCTCTCTCTCTCGCTCTTGCACACACACACACACACACACACTATATTACAGAACAAGCCAAAAGTGAAGCATGCACACCACACACACACACACACACACACACACACACAATTTATTTTTCTTGGTTTTGATGATTTGACAGTTTAAAGTTGGCATGACTTTGCTATTATACCATTTACACTGCATGTTCACAGCAGTGGGTCTACCCATCTTACTTATCAAAGAGGCAGAGGAAGTAGAAGAGTCAACAGGAAGTTCAGTTAGTAAACTGAGATGGGATGATACAAGGGTGAACTTCGAAATGATTTTTCCTGTGTGAGAGTGGGAAAGCTTCCTCACTACTGTGGTGCAGCTGTAGGCTATGACATGATATATGAGCTGAGATAGGTTCACACCATTCTTTTACTTTTCTTCAGTCATTACTGTCTTTTTGTAGTCTACACATGAAAAAAATGTCTAAATTACATACTGCCATTCTATAACCATATCACAACAAATAGCACAGCGCAATTGAATTGGTACTATATCATTAAATTAATCATAATATTTCATTAGTTTTATTTTCCATGTTTCTGGAGTAATACAATCCAGTTCCGCGTAGCCATTTTCTTCTTTTTAATTGTTTCCTTTCAAAAACTGCCTCAATATCGAGACACACTCAAAGGTTTTGCTTGTTTTAACCAGATAAGCTACACATGATTCTACAGTACCATGCAGCACTTACTGTCATAGTAAGTGTCCATTACATAATCAGTTCCTCTGACAACTGATAGTGGAGACTTTGGGGGGGCAACACAACGATTACTGCTTACATCTGTGGTCTCACAACCCATGTACAAAGACACAGCAAATACTCTACTCACAATCCACATGTATAACATGAAAACAATTGCAAGCAGTTACACGTACATCAACTAACAACATACACACTGCATTTTTAAAGATAGAGCCTCTGGGAGGTCCATGCTCAGAAGCAGCACTGTGCTGGTTATCTAGAAAGAGGACACTGGGTGAGGGTTGACTGGAGCAGATATTTAAGTCAGCTGATTGGCTAAAGCACCTCAGTGTGAGGTCTGACTCAAGACTGGTTGCACGTACAGTAGCTGTGCATGTGTGAGTTTGTGTTTGCAGACGTATGTGTATGTTTGTGTTGTCTATATGTGTGTGTATATTTGTGTGTAAATTGCATGCATGCATATCCATTGTGTAATACATCATACCTGAAGTGTCACAAGCTGAGTTCTCCTCAGATGTCTGTTGTTTCTTGGGTGCACTCTTCCTGTATACAATATGAGGTTTTGTGTGTTCCTCTTCATAGTGTTCTCCTTGATAACTGTGAAGTGGCTCTACAAAATACTCCCCTTCTGGAGACCTGAAAGTGCCAAGCTGGATAGCAAAAAAAAAGCATAGCAGTTAGACTTCATCCATCCATTTTCTGTAAATGCTTATTACTTTCCAGTAACAACATATGCACACATGGGGAGAACTTGCTAAATCTACACAGATTCCATATATCCCCTTATATATTCCAAGGGGAATATATAGTTAAAAAGTATTTTTGCTAATCAGTTAGCCGCCATACCACTTAATGCAAAGTATGTTTTACTTAAAATATTTATAGCTAGCAACAGTGGATGAACAGTATTCATTTAAAAAAATAAGGTACATCGCTGAGGAGTTCAGAAAAGGTGAAATAAGTGAATTTGCATGCATGCAAGAATGGCACCAAAATAAGAGGACAGGGGTAATAGTGAGACCTGTGATGCTTATCGGGGGAAACATTGAGACTGTATGTTCTTGGCAAGCATGCTGAAAGCCTTGTTATATGTATTTCACATGGCACATTTAGTGTAACTTGCTAACTTGGAGGTCTGTGATGTTCCAGATAAAGCGCATGTCAACTCAAGCACATTTCACATGTTGCTCATTGGCTGTGGATTATCATCATGGCAGCCCTGGGGGCTGGTACACGTTTGGCACAATTATGTTTGGTACAAGTCGTATTTGTAATTCCTGATAATAAAGTGTGACAGAAGGTATCATTAGGAAAACAACGAATTCTTCTGCATGTGCAAACATTTGCTGCAGGGTGGACTGTTGTTCAGAAGGAGGCACAGGTAGAAGCTTCCCGCTTACATTCCCTTGAGCAAGACACTATTACTGTGCTAGGACCTGTGCTTTGATTGACCTGGGCAGTTAGCAAAGCAACATCTCATCTCATTATTTTAGGATATAAAGAAATAAAATACTATTGCAGCCACCACCAGTATTGTAGAATATTGTAGAATAAATATATTGTAGAATAAATATGCCGTCAAAGGTATTGAATAAATAATAAGATGCGCCATAACTGTCAGCTCAACTCCCTAAAGATCTCCACAAAGCCTAGCATTCAGAGAACTTTTAATTTGATTTGTCATTTGGGAAGAAACCGACACCTCACTCATGGCTGTCACCTCACTGAGGTTTTTAGGTATACACTCCGAGTGCACTTTTGCTCCACTACAAAACTCACGCTTACAGCAAGCCTGGGAGTGGGACCAGTGTGTGATGACGTCAGTACCTACCGTACTCCCGCTGTACTAGCATGCGTAAAGACGTCACCGACAACCGGGTGAGAGAGAGGCATGGAAGTAGACTGTTCATTAAACTTGACTATATAGGCAGGACTGGGGACATTCGTCAGCAAAGCTGCTCGCTATTTTGAGAGTGATTTAGTCCCTGAAACCCCAGATCAATTTCAAGTTTTTTTCTTCACTGGGATAATGTGTAGTTTTGTATTTTTTTCAACATGTTTAAAAGCGCAATGATGTAGGAATAGCTACGTTTGTCACCTGCAAAAAAGTTTGTGTAAAACTTAAAAACAGAATTGTTATTCTAAGGCAATGGTTAGGCAGTTTTTCGAGACTTGTTCAAGCAACAATGGCCCCTAAATACCCATGGTGGAAAAGTCAAACAACCGGTCGTAAAGTCATCACATGCATGGCGAGTCTAACCGTGCGTAAAAACTCACCAGTCCGGAGCACAAACTGATGACCGCGGCATGTTCTGCCTGTGCATTTACAAGTCCCTTATAGAAGCAGTGCCTTAACTCCGTGTCCTCCTCCTCCTCCCCCTCCTCCTCCTCCTCCTCATCTCTTGCAAAATCCGTTATGTTATCTCCTCTAGGTACTCCAAGTACTGTCACAGTGTAGAGAGGTGCGATAAATCCCGAATCCAGCGTGAGGTTCAGGTGATAATTCTGTCCGAAAGCAGATATCCTGTAGTGGATGTTTGGCGAGGCCCAGTGATCCGTAGTATTGCCGGTGCTCTCGTCCAAACTTCGCCTTTTCCTCTTGAAGTGCACACTGGTTGGAAACTTGTCACCGGCTTCATTCACTCGCACCGGTGTTACAATCTCATAAACGCCGATCTCCTCTTTTACTGGGGAATAAAGTCAGATAAATAACAATGCAATTAAGGATTAAGTAGCAGTCCAATAACATCTGTACAAACCACAGAGGCCAGACGTGTTCATCGATATATGATTTACATATGAAATATTAGAAGTCTTCTTTCTTGAAAAATTGGTTGTTTTGCAGCGTTTCAAGGAAATGATAACCAGCCAGAGAACTTTACTAGAAAGCGCTGCAAGTCATGTGCTTGGCTGCATTCAAAACTCATTCATTCTCTGCCTTGTGTTAGAAAATAACTCCATGAGGGGAAAGGGGGGGGGGGGGGGGGGGTTGTCAGAGCCGCATACTTTACCTGTGCTTGAATTCAAAAGCAATCTCCCCGTAGATGCGACAACATTCAAGAAATCAGGGAATAGTAGGAACCCCAAGCCCCAGAAGAGCACATGCATGATTGTCCACGTTCAGAGGAGAGCGGCAGCCTGTATTCCTGTAGTAATACTGTATTCCTCAAGTCACTTCGGGCTTTCCGCCTCCGGTCCGCCTGCCACATCCAATTGTATTATCCTCGACTCTTGAGTAGATGGTCTCTCGCTGGTGAAGTGCACTGCTGGGACGTGAGCGCTTCGCGGATTCCCTGGCGAACATGCATACTGCAGAGAGGGGTGGGCTGCTCAAACAGTCAACTGCAATGGGCTCCGCTGCAAGCCTGTGCACCACCAGCTTTCTCCCCAGCTAGGGGCGGGATCAGCCAGGCAAGGTACACTGGGGCTACAGTGAAGCCACTCCCGTTATACTGTAGTGACAACAGTGGTCACACATGTTCATTTTGGATAATGTGATGTGATCAGTGACTGGGTTGTTCACAAGTCTGTTTAGGCACAATTCAGTCAACAGGGTCCATCGTCATGGCCCCCAGCGACCTTAAAGTGCCCAATTAACTGACTTCATTAAGTACATATAGATTTATGGGGTTATTCAATTGTAAATGTGCACTGTTAAATGTTTGCAGTGTCAAATTGACATACTCACATTCTTTGGGTAAATCAGGTTTTAGATGGGTGGGCAGTTGCAGTGTGCGGAGTAGATCTGTGACCATGACGGTGAGGTGGGGCCCATATAGGAAATGCCTGCCCTGGGGCCACAAACGAGATAATCTGGGCATGGCTGTATACTTAGAAGTTCATGGGATCACAGTGTGACAAAATGCAAACTGGCAAGCAGCGCAGCTATATACAGCAGTGATTTGAGGTCTTAAGTAGGTGCTGGAAAAGGTATTGTGTAGGGATAATGGTAATGGTTTTATGAGCTATAGTCTCCTCAGCAGAACAATGCTTCAGGCTGTATGGAAGCCTTTGTAGGTGCCTCTGTTATGTGGAGGATCAAAGAGTGGTCTATCCTGTCTGTCTCCTGCCCCATTCATGAAAATCCCCCATACACACAGATCTACAGACAGAATACATAACTCGTTCTGCTAACCTTTTCTGAAATATGCAATAGAGCCAGATCGATAAATGGTCTATTAGCTCATCGCAGATATATCGGTATCATCGCAGGACAGACATGCCAGAAATATGTTTGAGGTAGTTTAGAAACAGCGTCGCCATTACAATTTGTCCACTAGAAACCAATGAGAAGTGTATTTTTCTACTGCAAAATGGCCCGCTCAGTACACATTGTGGTAACCGTTTTCTAAAACAAAAAGAAAAAAGACAAAGACTATTGACAGATATACACTGCTTAAAAAATATATATAATCAGAGTATAGCATCAAGTCAATTAAACTTCTGGGATATTGATCTGGTCAGTTAAGCAGCAGAGGGGGTTGTTAATCAGTTTCAGCGGCTTTGGTGTTAATGAAATTAACAAAAGGTGCAATAGAGGCGCAACAATGAGACGCCCCCCCAAAACAGGAATGGTTTTACAGGTGGAGGCCACTGACATTAACCCCGCAGCAGGACCGGTATCTGCTCCTTTGTGCAAGGAGGAACAGGATGAGCACTTCCAGAGCCCTACAAAATGACCTTTAGGTGTGGCATTTGCCATAGAACACCAGAATTGGCAGGTCTGCCACTGGCGCCCTGTGCTTTTTACATATGAGAGCAGGTTCACCCTGAGCAAATGTGACAGACGTGAAAGGGTTAAGAGAAGCCATGGAGAATGTTACCCTGCCTGTAACATCGTTCAGCATGACCGGTTTGTTGGTGGGTCAGTGATGGTCTGGGGAGGCATATCCATAGAGACGCACAGACCTTTACAGGCTGGATAACGGCACCCTGACTGTCATCAGGTATCGGGATGGAAATCCTTTGCCCCCACGCTCGCATGACCTAACTCCAATAGAACACCTCTGGGACATTATGTCTCGGTCCAGCCGACGCCGCCAAGTTGCACCTCTGACTGTCCAGGAGCTCAGTGATGCCCTGGTCCAGATCTGGGAGGGGTACCCCAGGACACCATCCGTCGTCTCATTAGGAGCATGCCCCAATGTTGTCAGGCATGCATACAAGCATTTGGGGGCCATAAACACTACTGAGTACCATTTTGAGTTGCTGCAATAACATTTCAGCAAAATGGACTAGCCTGCCGCATCATTTTCCCACTTTGATTTTCATGGTGTCTTTGAATTCAGCCCTCTGTAGGTTGATAATTTCCATCAAACGCATCCTTTCGTTTCTAACACATTACCCATTCCATATCAGCATAGATATCCAGGATGATTTTTTCCCCAATTGAGGTCTGATGTGCTTTCAAAGTGTTCCTTTAATTTTTTTTGAGCAGTGTATAATTATTACATTTTTGAAACCTCATACATAACAATCATATATACCAAGGCACAGTGGGAATATGACTTACCTGATGGACTTATGTCCTACAATATTAGGCCTTTTTCACAGAGACACTTAGACTTGTCACATCAGTAAAAGCACAGGTGCAACCAATACGGTTAAGGATGGCTCTTTTTCAATCAAGTGTCTCTGGAAGCCAGCCTTGTAAGTGAACATGCACAATACTTTGGCCCTGGAACTGACACATCTAAATGGAATGCAGCCATCAATTAATGTTATCAACTACACCTGTGCTTTTCTTCCTGTGACATCTTAGTCTGATCATAACTGTTACTGCATTTTATGCAGTTTGAAAATAAAAAGGACATTACATTTCTACAATCTATGGCAATATCTCATATGTCTTGCAAGTATATTGTTAAAGTGCATTAAAAATACAACTGTCAACTGATAAACATATTTTTGTGTGAATTCAGCTGTTTGGTGATTACAATGATTTCAGGTCAGTAACAGCTAGTGATTTAGCATATCGTGTGACATATTATATGAGAATTGTTGTCTAGCTTGATTGTACTGTGATTGATAATGAATGGACGTAATCTGTTTCTGAATTTAATGCTCTTTTTCGATTTTGCCACTGGCAGCGATGTACTCATCTATAGCACTTGTGATTCATCACCAGCACTCATATTATTTGATATGACATCTTGTTGTTTTCGCCCATGATTCTATGCACTTTACGTAAAGCTGTTATTTGGAAGTCGCTTTGGATAAAAGC
>JAVQJD010029492.1:0-10665 GCA_036023655.1 Nannoperca australis | reverse complement strand
GTACTGCTTTATGTTCTCCTTCCTCCTGCTCTCTCTCTCCTGCCCACCTAGAGCCTGGTTCTGCTCGAGGTTTCTACCTGTTGAAAGGGAGTTTTTCCTTGCCGTTGTCGCCTAGTGCTGCTCATGGTGGGATCGTTGGGTCTTTGTGTGTGGAAGTTGGTCTCGACCTGCTCCATGCGATAGAGTGCCCTGAGATAACCTTGTTGTGATATGGCGCTATATAAATAAAACTGAATTGGGATTGATTTGAATGTTAATTCATTTATTTATTTATTTTGCGTCACACCAGATTCTTCAATCCGTGCATGTTTGACCACTAAATCTTCAAATTCATGCAGATCTCGCCGTGACCTTTTATTTTTCTGGCCCAATTGCAGCGCTCCTCCTGCGACAGCCTATCAGCGCTCACAGGCTCCACCGTGAATCCTAAATCCACCAATGGCAAAGCCCTAGCACATGAGCTAATAGTAGCATGATAAATCAACTTTTCTTTTTTTACAGTGAGGACACATGGACTACGCTGCTGTTACACAAAGTAACCGCTACATGTGTAACGTTAATTAGTAAAACGCAGACAGTCTGGGTATTCATATTCACACTTCAAAGCGACTCAACGTTGCTTCTGTTTAACATAGAATTGGTTAGAAAAGCTCCGCCGACGTTATTCAAGGCTTCATGACAGCACTGCTTCACCAGTTAACTCCGCTCCTCTTGTAGGTAGCCGGGGACCGGTCAGTCTGCGTCTCCTGCCCACGCACGGTGCAAACTGTGAGCATGTGGTCTCAAAATCAAACTGGAGATCGATGTCTGATACATGACGAAGTTTAAACAGATGCAGCACCAACCTGACTGAAAGACGTAGGCAAATATAGACAGAAACAGGCAGAGCATTGTCGCCGGTGGACCGAGCAGCAAGTAGGACGGACGGAAGGAGGACGCACGCACGCACGCACGTTGCTTAGGAATGCTCCCAAAGCTCGAGCACGCGATATCCCTAGCCTCGCGAGGAGCGGCTGAATCAGAAAATGTATTATTTATGGGGTCCAATTCCGTCGAGAATAAACAAAAAGTAAATTGTCACATGAAAACAATTATGGTAAATCAAAAAATAAATAAACGGAGTTAAAATTAAGTGATAAGCCAAATGTTTACATATCAATGCATATTTTATTTCACATTTACAAGTTATCATGTGTGCTTAAGATAGGTCAAAATCGACTTCCGTTCTCAGTATGTTTGTGATTTTGACTTTGTGTCTTATCATTTTGACATCAATTCTTAGCAATTTGCCACACAACAACCAAAACTGACATACCACTCATTTGGAATTGATATATATGCTACTAGAATAAGAGTAGCATATAACATAATCCACTTCACTCTAAGTTTGACTCAGTCAGCCACACATTTTAATTTTTGATTAGCAATTTCCCCCTTTTATTTCGTAGTGAAAATGGGCTTCCATACCAACCAACATTTATTGCATGAAATAAAGATGTTTGGTCCTAATATCTCAGAGGTCTTGACATAGTACAGTGTAGACTGCAGCTGTCCTGTGCTCCACCAGTCACATTTTAGCTGTTAGGCTGCTGTCTGCGGATTTATCAGGTATGTCTTTAGCACGGCTGTAAAAGAGAGTTGTTCTTCGTAAAATCACAATAGCCGCCATTTATGCTGTTTCATGTCTAAATAGAGAATTACACACTAGTGCTTATGAGAAAATAGCCAAAATAACAAAGGGCAAAATAAGTGAACACACCTGTGTCAGTTTTGTTTTCTGAGTGGTCAAAATCTACTGTCACTCCCTTTTCTCTCATTTTAAGGTGTTAAAGTATCATTAGATTATAATAGGAATGCAGGCATTCTACTGTGTATTCTCAGTACCATGAGGCTGTAATTACCTTAATGAAGTAGTCAATAATGCCGGCACAAAATCATCAAAAACCACTGACACAAGCTATATTTGATGTCAAGTTTAATATTTACCACAGAACAGAAACGTACTACACATAGAAAGGCCTGCTTCAGATGAAAACAGCAGAGAACTTGATTGAGTTCAGGATTGAGCGGGACATTGAGGTGAGAGCTTCCAGTGTTCTTGGACAGAAGAAGTTATGACTTCATTCAACACCGATTTGGTCCAAGATGTCCAAGATTTATATCTTCAGAACCATGAGTACCTACACCGCTGTCCCCTCTGTCCTCTCCCGCTCTTGTTCTTGTTTGCGGAAATAGTCTTTGTTGAGCACCACGTCCCTTTTTAAAGGCAAAGCCGGCTCCTCGGCCAGTACGCTGCCGAATGCTTTCTTATGCTGGGCCAGCAGCATGGCGCGGAGCAGGGGAGGGTAGGGGACGTAGCGCACTGGCGGCTCAGGTAGCGGCTCAAAGTCCTTAAACTGCTGCTCAATGTGTTTGGGAATCAAGCGCCAGTCGTGGTACATCACTTTGTCCACCTCCTTGACCACGCTCTCCTGTTTTCCTGCCAAACACAAAATGCAAAAAAGTCACTAAATGCTCTTTGTGTAAAGAATAAATTCCCTACTTGCCGTTTACTACTATAGATGCTTTTATTCTTTTTACAGCGGTACAAGTAGCCTAAAAGTAGCCATATTAATGATTAGAAGTCTTAAAATACTGGAACTGGAAGAGTGTAATTCCTAAAAGGGAGCTGAAACCCTTAAATGACACGACATAAGTCCTCAATGGTAGTTACAGTGACAGATGATTAAGATAAATGTTATGTGTTAATATTATGTTATATATTGTTGAGCCCTGGTTTCAAATCAAATAAACAGGGTCAAATCTTACCTTTGTAGGTGAGGATCCCCCATGCTTTGCCATGATCCATGTTCTAGAAAACACAAAAATCAGATGTCATTAGTTGCAGGTATCCCATCAGACCCCGTACCAAACCAATTCTACACTTAAATTTGACAATGGGCAAACTTGGCACTCATATATGTGGCCGCTCTCACCTCAGATGTGTAGTCCACCTTGACCTTGGTGATCTGCCAGTAGCTGGGCTCTGTGTGGTCCTCCAGCCAGGACTTGCGGGTAAAGTGGCGGTCCACTCCAAACATCCTCATGCCTGCCAGCAGCGAGAAGAGGCGACTCTCCCTGCGGACGTCCTGCCAGGCCAGCACAGGCAGCGTCTTCCCCGTGTGAGGCCGCTTCATCGTCTCATAGTCCAGGGCGTACTTCTGGGACTCCCGCGGCCGGGACTTCAGCTCTCGGTACGCCCGGACCTTCCGAGCCATTTCTGCTATGAGCCGAAGTCGCCTTTTCTTCGCCATGACTGTCGGATGTTCGGCAGCTTCTCCACAATCCTCACTGATGCACACTGGTCAGTGTTTATCCTGCAAGAGATTAAAGTGATTGAATGTAAAATAAATCTTTGGGCTGTTGGTCACAGGAGGAATAATTGCACGTAACTTAAACCTGTCAGCATGGGTTGTCAGTAGAAAGAATATACATGTTATAGCCCAGATGTAACAAGGCTAACCTGGGTCTGTTAGCTAGCCTTAGATCCTCAAACACTTTATTATACCGTTTTGTAGTGAGGCCGACTGATAAATGTTAATTAACTATTGCCGAACTATCGATACTGTTTAAACTCTGCAAATATAAAATATTAAAAATACCTAAATGTCCCTGATGAACAGGACCAATTCCACTTGACCTCCGCAAGCAAGGCACACAACTTCCGCTCACTTGGTCCGACTGAAAAGAGTTCCCTTGTGAAACACCAGTGCAGTTTTTGTTCCGCATGACGTAGATTAAGTAGACGACTTCAGACAGCATATTAATAATTACAATAAGAGTTTTTAGATAATAATGGATATTTAATAACCTATACAGATTTTCTACATCATACTGAGGTCAAATAAAAATACTGAAATAAATAAAAATACATTCAAATGTAAAATGCTAAATAGAAATAAAACAAAGATTTAAATGAATGCAAACAAATAATGAGATAATAAAATGTGAACAAAATAAAAACAAAATACTGAGTGCAAGTCACTCCAAAGGAAACAGATCCAGTCCACTGTGCATTCATTTTATTTTCAGCTGAAAATCATGCTGATAAGTTATACAGAAAAAGGCGAGTAAAGGCCTTAACATACAGTATTATTAATATGACATGGTATAGAAGAAACACTTATAATTTGTCTATTTACAGTACAACAGTAAGAAAAGTGCTTGGATGCATCAATGTGAAGACAAATACTGTGAAATAAGACAGAAATACATCTGAAGGACTATAACTAACCTCTTGGTGGTTACAATTCTAAATCTATAGGGATACATCTGATAAATCATTACACAACTGGACAGAATTAAGTGTGTCACCTCACATTACTCATGACTAATGAGCATGGTCCTCTGGTACCTTCACCACTGTTGTGTCTGTGCCTCCATAATCTCGTCCTAAAACACCTTTTCCTTCTGAAAACCATCATCACAAAAGATGCTTGTATTGCATAGTACCTTAAGTCTCTGTGTGTCTACTTAAACCAACACCTCGAGGAGTGAACATGATCAATGGTTGGTGACTGAGGCCGCAGCTGGCGTACTGTGTAGCTTCAACACCTGGGTCAAACACTATTAAAATAAATGTTACGGTTTAATCTCTAAAGAAACTTGAAAACAAGAATTATTTACATATGTGACCCAGGGGGAATGTTCCCCTCCTCAGTCATTCATGATTAATAATTAAACTGATCTTAACGCCACTGGGCTCCTGTAGGCTTGAAAGGTGGCTGTAAAAGGTTTGAATTTTGTGATTTTTGTGAGAATTAAAACGTCCACAGAAACTTTGCAAACCACTCCTGCAGCATTATCCACTGTGATTGAATTCAAATTGACCACAACCAGCGTTCTCCTTTAACAGGGAAACAAGGAACTTTTTACAGCCATCTTTTTGGCTAAACGGGGCTGAATGTTTGATACAAAAAATATTTAGAATACAATACAACCATAATTAATTACAGTAAAGAGGAGTTGGTAAAGGAAGTGATGGAACAAGGCCAAGGAAAAAACAAAACAACACCTTTGCATAAACAGATCAGTACAAAAAAAGTTTAACAATAAAACGTCATATTTTGTCAAAGAAACTAACTTTTTTAAAAGCTCTAAAAAAAACAATAAAGTGTAACTGCAACATACTTGTCTCATTATCAGATTTAAAAGAGCTACACTAAGTAACAATGTATACCTGCTTACATATTTTTGGAAGAGGAATACAAACAAGTAGTATAAGGTTTCGAGTGGACAGTTTTGTCGTAAACGTAACAAACATTTTACTTTTAAGTCTTTCAAGAAATAAGAACTATCTGATGAGGAATGAAAGATGAAAAGGAATATTTTCTTGTTGGAGAACTAAAAGCTGCAAAGTACATTCAGGTTCCTTCCACCTCCTAACATTTTTCACACGTTTTTGATCCATCTAAAGCGTGTCACTTCCTGTCTATTCCACTCATGGGACACAGCATCCCACTGATTGTTACTTTGGCAACCTAAAGGAAAATTGCAGGTGCAAGTAAAACGGGTAACAGATTACTTTGATAATGCACGGATAGCATTTAGGTTGAGAACAATATAGATTATTTGCAGACAAGATGAAAACACTGAAAATATACAGTCTCTTATTTTGAAATATACCATGATGACCACCAAAATTTGGCCATACTTGACTTCAGTGTTACACTGTACAGTCCATTCCCGCACAATTTCCCTAATCCCCATACACGCATGGTAACAAGTTATGTAAACTAACAAAATAAGACCACATGTTTTTACTTATTACTGAAGCTGGTTTGCATCCTGAATGTATGATGAGAATGAAGATATCTGAATGGCATGAGATAAGATCACAGTAAAAACTGCTTTCACAGTTTTAGACCTACATACCACTCCGATCCTGCTTATTCTCTTCATTACTGGACAACATTGATGTTGAGGAAAGTTTGAGGCAGGTAGGAAACACCAGATGCCACAGGAAAGTAACGTCGGCCAGTGTTTAAGAGGAGGTAGGATTCGAGCTGTTCAGTCATGTCCAGCGGCATCTCTTCCTCTGACAGGCTTCAGGGTCAGACGTACAACCCTCTGAGTCACTCTCGGAGGAGGACGGTCCGGCCAGGGGCGGGGCAGGCAACGGAGAGGGGCGCTCCGGCCCATCTAGGTTTTCTTCTGTGGGGCCACTATTGAGACTGAGCACCCAACCCAGTTTGTTGTGGAGCAACTGGCGAAGGCCTGGCGGCAGTGGCAACACGTCCAGGGTGTCAATACAGTCCGGCAGCAGCTGGCGAAGGCGAGCGCAGCAAAGGTAGAGCAGGGAGGTGGGCGCAGAACAGGATCTGATCACCTTCATGCTGCTCTTCGCTGCCGTGGAGCACGCCATCGGATAAAACTTCTTATTTTGTAGCTCTGTGGCAGCAACACCTAGATTGAGAATGGTGAGGGAAACATTCATGTTCATGTGTAATATCGCAATACCACACTGTGGGTCACGTAATTTGATTATTTAAACTCCCAAATATCTATATCAGTGTCGGCCTCAATAATCCAGTATCAGCTGGGCTATATTATACAGTAGAGCACTCTTATCGGATCCATACTCGGTATTGGCAGATAACTGGAGTTGGAGTATGAGAATTAGTATCGAAAGAGAAAATGGGTCAATAGTGGATTATGCTTGCCAGTACTAACCTATACACTTGCGATTCTTGAAGAAAGTGAGTGTGCCGTGCCACGTGTCGAGGTGGACTCCAATGATGGACCCCTGTCCAAACCGGGAGGAGAAGTTCATCTTATCGCCTTTATGATGCAACAAGCCTGACAAAAAGGAAGACAACCACTGATCTATAACTTAAACAATAATCATTGTGAGCAGTTAAAGTTACATCATAGCATGTTTGTGCTTATCTTACCAGTGTAAGAAAGACCCCAGCTGTCTACATCTTTTCCCAACAGGCTGCAGAATGTGTGTCTGTATTTGTCGAGATTGACATCTGAAGTACCGATGCCAACCATCTGTGCGGAAACAAAGAAGAAGATCTCTTTAGAAAAATGTGTTTACATAATGAGAGCAGGTAAATGTTGGGAGATACGGCGTAGAGGTTTACCATGTCTGTTCCATACACCGGAGACGTCATCTTAATCTCCCAGAAGTGCTGCCCTTCAGCCAGCTCCTTGGAGCCACGGATTGCTGCTGTGCCACAGCTGTATTCAGAGTGGAAGTTCACTTTGCGATTGTCGCAGCTCAGCAATGTCGCTGTTGATCGGCTGGTGGCATCCCAAACCCAGTCAAACTCTGAAGCAGCAGAAGTCATTCAGTTATTAATTCATCAACGTTATTCGTTGAATCTGTATGTGAACAAATCACAGAGCTCAAGAAAAAATAACATGAAAAACAACAGTGAAGCCCAAATGACATCACTTAATCTTAAAATGTGTGTGTTCTATATTAGTTTGCCCTTGAAATGCAGCCGTTGTTTTTGTACCTTGGTCATCCTCTCCACAGTGGCAGTCTTTCACTTGGTGGAAACCTCGCAGACGAGGGTTGTAGTTGGTCTCAGCCTGGGAGTCGCAGCCACAGTAGGATTCCCCGGTGACAGGCACGGCGCTGGGGACTGGAGGGACCATCACTGTTGAAAAGTCTGCCTCAGAGTCTGAATCGCTGTACTGGGGATCAACAATGTAGAAAGAGACAACAAATTCAAATATCAGCAACATTTTATGTAACAACACAGCGCTGGTGTTGATGTTTGGCAAATGTCTCTATAACTCTAAGATTTGTAGTAAATAATACAAAGCTTGCAAACAACTGAATTTTTTGGCTTCAAGCATCAGACATTAGCATCAACAAAAACATACTGTTTATAATCGCCAAAAGAAAATTAAAGGATGTACATTTTGGCAGGAATCCCTGTGGTGAATTTTGTCTTCTCATGGTGATACATCCTAACTGCTGCCTGCAGTGTAAACAAGTTGCATCATATGACACAAACAAAAACTTGCACGTCGACTGACGCCTCATATCTGTTCAGGGCTCTAGGTCCTAGGGAAAGACAGCAACCCTTGTATGCGTACCTCTAGGCGGTCGTAGCTCCAGTCTTCACTTTCAGAGGCCAACACGAGTGCCCGGGCATCAGCATCCCGTCGGATCCCACCCCAAACATATCGCCATGCACGACTGTTCCTGCTTCGCCTGGACATGGCAGCAACAGAGGCTCACCAGTAGAAGAGGCTGCCAGTCAGTTCGGGTTTCAGTCCAGATGTTGGCAGAACAGCATCAGTTCAGCTTATGAAAGACAAAATAACAACATGACACATGGCACAGACACTGAAGACTTCTGTTGCAGTTCACCTGGGTAGCTTTTTACATTGCTGCACAGATTGTCCTCTGAAAATCACACACACACACACACACACACACTAGCATACCCTGTTTGATGTAATTTAGTTTTCTTCACATTATCCTGGTGTCTTATGTCACCAGTGCCATTTGTTACACCGTTCTTTTACTATTTGAACCTGCATTTGCAAGTGTCTCCACGGCAATCAGTTCCTTTTTTTAAGCAATCAAATGTAATTTAGCCCACTGAGACAGTTAGTGGGGCAACAATAACCGCAACATCCCACAAAAACATCGACTCTGTGTCGAATGGCCAACAGTGACACACAAATCATGCTTACTTACTTTACTTAACGCAAACTGTTTGGTAGTCTGGTCCCAGTCCGCAGATTATTGCCATCGTCAGTAAAATAACTATTATCCTTTGACGTGCTCTGTTGTTTTCCTAAATAGCTTCAGTTAGCCACCTAGCCTAGCTAACAGGAGCAGCTAACGCTAGCCACATAGTATTCAGCCCGTTGAATGCATTAACATGTAAGCAGGCTATTACAAGGTCAGATGTATCACAATTCAAGTCAGGCGGTTGGTTATACGCACGAATACAGCATAACACACTGGTAGATGATGTTGACTACCGTGCGTTCACGGTTTATTAGCCATGTAATAAGAAAAGTGTGACCGGAGGCGGAGTAACTCGGCTAGGGATGCAGATTCAGACCTAGCGTAAACTAGCTAGCTAGCTCCCGTTAGCTGCGTGCTGCTATCGGCGCTGGACAAAAAGATAGCATAAACGTTAGCTGCCTGTTGTTCACAACCAGCCTTCACGGAAAATCACTGACAACACAACAGAGACGTTGTTCCTGAAAGCCACCTACTGCTAGATAGCTAGTACACGACAGTTGAATGAGTGGCTAGCTAAGCTTCCTTTTCCCATGACCTACTTTGCATTTAGTCTGACCGTAAACAACAGCCAGGCAGCCTCTCTGCAGGAGCTCCTTCACAGGAAGTTTTCAGCACACATCAAAAGCTCCTGTCATTACAGCTAGGAGGAAACATTGGGGTTATTTAATTTAGGGGTGGAACAAGTAAATCAGAAAAATAATATAAAAAGTACAAGTACTTATGAAGATTTCCCCGTTTCAAAGTGTTTGTTTGTCATATAACATATTAAATTGTGGAAGAAGTACTGACATCATCCATCATTTATGTCACAAACTATTAAAACACTCAAAAAGAAAAGTAGTCCTGCTTTCAAACTTCTACTTAAATAAAAGTCTAGAAGTTTTAGCAATAAAGTGTAGGCTACTTAAAGGATGGCGTCAACATATTTCAAGTCTTTCAGGTACTTGAACAATGAAACAATGAAACAGGTTTTTCTAGCTGTAATTATCCTCCTGTCCACACTGGCCAGTGAAAGTTGGTGAACGTTTGAAGGCTTCAGCAATCCGAGTTTGACAAATCAAGTTAATATCTTCTAAAGTTACAGTCTTTTTGGTGTAAAATTCACCTTTTTTTCCCTTCCTGGCCAGTGTTTCCTTGTTGAGCTGCAGCGAAATGATTGTAATAAAAAGAGGGGATTTTGTAGTAAAACTTTTCAAGATACTTATCTATTTTCTAACATGGTCTGTTGAAGCCTCATATTAACTTCACATAAATGTATGGGCTGTGGATATTGTCCCCAATCATCGATATTAGAAGGGACTCTTTTAATGGCTAGTATGAAAAGCAGGAATGGTTACAGCAAGAAAAACCTGTTTCAGTCTTCATAAAGGTGAGTAAAGAGGAGTATTTTGTAAACCCCTTTTGTTCAGGTGCAGAATATCTGTAAAATGTACACAGTCTGTCCATAGTTCAGATTTCAGCTCTGAAATCCGACTGCACGCAGTTAGGAATGAACTTTATGTAACCATACACAACTAAATAATTAATTGTGCATGTCTGAAGATAAAGCAAGCACATTTCTTCATCACTCTTATGTGTATCTGCATTAACATATGTAAATGCTTTATTAAAAACATGTATATAAGGAGGAATTAATGTCCATCTCTGACTTTTAATTTAGCATCATTAGGTCAACATATTAATTTGTCCAATACTTTGGTTTATGACCAAACACCTTCAGAAACTAATGACATCCCATCAGCCTCCGCTGTACTTTGTGTTAACTGCTGATTAGCAAATGTAAACCAGGTAAACCTGCTTTGTTTACCACAGACATACTTGCAAAGCATGTCAGCATTTAGCTCAAAGTGCTGCTGCCCCTGTGTTCCTGCTCAACCGCCAGTGTTGCTATTACTGTTATACTG
>JAVQJD010029486.1:0-24799 GCA_036023655.1 Nannoperca australis | reverse complement strand
GTCTTGACTCTATTTTCTATTCATTTCACAACGTATGGTGGTGAATAAGTGTGACTTTTCATGGAAAACACAAAATTGTTTGGGTGACCCCAAACTTTTGAACGGTAGTGTATGTCACTTGAATTAAAATTACAGGAATGTTAATCACAATCCCTCAAACCTTTCAACATGATAAAACATGAAAAGCTTTGCAAATATCCTTTTTGTCAAGCTTAAACTGAACTTTTTTTCATAAGTGATTCATCATTTGTCATTTTTCAAGCAAAAAAGCCAAACGTTTCCTGGTTCCAGCAGAATTAGTTGCTTTTTTGGTTTTAGGTTATTGTAAACTAAATATCTATGGGTGTTGTACTGGTGGTCAAATAAAACAGGACATTTGAATATGTTTCCTTGGGCTGATGGAAATTATAATGGGCATGTTTATTATGAGTTTTTCAAGGCCTTTTACATTTTTCCAGTGCAGCTACAATAGAGTTTGCTAACAGTTTCTCAGCTGTCTAATTCATCAACTGTAAGGGTCAGGTTCTCGTGTCAGTCCCTTAGAACTGAAGAGCAAAGGCTTCTGACTACATTATTTAAACTATTGTTCAAAATAAAACAGGGTGTAATCCATTGTAGGAATGTCAGGATAAACCAGTTTCTTCACTGGGAGAAGCCTCAATAAATCTGAATACAATGTACATATATATACAAGAAATATATATACAAGAACAGTCTCTTTCTCTTGTACATCTCATATCTACTCTGAGGCTCCTAACATCGACTTGATGATGGAGGGCAAAAGAAAAAGAAAAAAGATTATAACAAGAAGCCCTGTAGTGGCTCTAATAGCGCTTAGAGTTGAACCACAGTTGTTCCAGAGTTTGAGGCTATAAATGCATTTTACAAATAACTAGACTGAATCACACCTTTATCAGAACAGAACGTGATTGCACTCTTTTCCCATCTGGTTTTGGCTACAGTTGGTGGTGAAAAACTAAAGAAGTCAAGGACGAGAACCTACTTTTTTGTGTGTTTGGGATGGCTGTCTTCATTGTGGACCAATTCCGTAAATGTGCAAAACATGGTGTCATTGCCACTACAGATATCATCCTTGGATTTTGCCAGGTGGCCACAATTTTGAGTGATAATTGACATAACATGCAGCCATATTGTAGAGCGATGGATGAAAGAGAGCAGGATGAAGTGAAGTAATCTACAAATTGTAAACAGTGGTCGCATGTGGCAACCTACCAGTATGCATCATTGTGCATTTGCTTACATAGCAGCTTGCCATGCCTACCTCATATGACTCAGTTACTATCAGGTAGAGAGAGGACCGATGCTTTTTACATGATGAACCAAGACAAATGTGATCTGTTCAAATTAAGAGCTGAAACAATCAATTAGCAGATCAACAGAAAATCTGCAACTGTTTAAATAATCAATCCAACATTTATGTCTTTTTAAAGCAAAACTACCACACATTCCTGAGGTCCAACTTCTCGATTGTGATTCATGTGAGACATCTAGAGTCATGACTTTGACTCCAGGTGACTGTGGTGGATGTGCATATCATGGTTCACGTAGTGTCGTGACTCAAGGCAGCTCATCTATGTCTACTTTCTAACTGAAAATAACCTCTTTGTGCATGGTTTAATAACTTGACTTTGATATTTTACATGCTATTCTATAAATATTCTATATATTCTATTGAACTGTTGGTTGGACAAAATGATCATCTTGGGCTTTAGAAAATTAGAATTGGCATTTTTCATTATTTTAAGACATTTCATACAATTCATTGATTAATCAAGAAAAGAATCATCAGGTTTACTGATAATGAAAAAATGTTGTTAGTTACAGCCCTACTGTAAATGCATGCTAAAATATTCCCTTTTGTGGTGGATGGTTCTTAGGTGGAGGGTGAGTCGGTGTGCAGGTTGGAAGGTGAGGTGTGGGTGGCAGAGGAGAGGCAGAATAGCAAGACCATAGCTGCACACATGTATGTCTGAAGATACAGTTTTACTCAACATCTTGCTTTGTGGCATCATGGTTGTAGAGTTTTAAACTCTGAAGGTCTTATGGGAAGCTATTTCTGGGTGCGGTATCTCTGAGGTTGGTCCACATTGGACTGTGACAATGCACCCGATTGTTATTCACAACAGAGGGAGCCTGTCCCAGGTTCTTTGGAGAAAGGATGCTGAGGGCCAAATTGGATTTCTGACTGAATGAAGAATCTGCTACTTGGGGACTGTCTAGAGAAAGTTGAGCCACCATCTCTTTGTGGGGCTGCTGCTGGAGTGCCATTCATATGTCGCAGATCCTCCAGTGTCATTGAGATTCAGAGGAGAGTTCACTCTGGCCAGGTGGAGGGCTCCTTCAGCTGCTTAACAGCTCAAATCTGCTCAGGAATCACACTATAAATATTTAATCCTCTTCCTGCTGCTTTGATTGACAGGAATACCCCAAAAAGAGTTAAATTTCTCAGCTCTCTCCGGGCCTTGCTGCAGGACTTAAGAATTTATTTCAACATTCAGAAACTGACTCAGTTGCAGTAGTGTAGATAAACATTTTAAACAAATGTTATAATATTTATATAATTATACCAATGATATGTTGCATTTCAGCTGTTTGAAATGTATTCATGGTTTGACCCTAAAAGTAAAATCTGTCAATACAGTGTAAAAAATATTAGTTTAGTCACTTAATGTCAGTGTTATCTGATGAAAATTACAGATAATTTAATCTAGTTTTAGTCAATGAAAGTGAAATAAATATTATCATTATCATTTGATGGCAATAGACATTTGGATACATTTTTTCCATTTAACATAATGATGGTTTTAGTTTACTTACTGTCTTTACCTACTATCTTTCATAATATTAATCATAAAAACCACTGTCTATTTAGAATCTGACATGCAATATATTGAATCTATTGTCAAGCTGTCAAAAAAACTGTAAATGCACAACTTTATGTTGTTATTCTCACTGTATTGTATGTATTTATAGAGACTCAGGAACCTTTGTTGTTGGCACATTTTGATCAGATATCAGAGGCTTGGGTGCATCATACTCCACAAGGTTAAACAAAATTACTTTTTATCACATTAGATTACAGTCGCGCTCTACCAAGCTCAGTATTTCTGATGGTGTTTGTGGCTCCACTTGACTAGAAGTCCAGGATCCCCTGTGGGAAAATAAGCTGGGTTTCTTTTGTTAGTCGACACTGAAATCACCTGCTAACAAACAGCCAGCAAACGTACTGTAAGATCTAGAAGAAATTAAAATGAAATATCAGCAGTGGTGGTGACACTTATCGACGGCATTTTGATGAAGACCTGTTCACAGCTACAGTATGTGCTACTGGCGCGGCAGAATCAAGAACAGTTCTTCACATAATATGACACAATGTATGTGATCTCACTGCAGATGGAGTGAACATAAGAGGACTGATGTCTGAATCTGAAATGTTTTGCCATTGTAAAAAAATACACAAAAAAAACTTAAATGAATGCCAAATCTGTGAGAATAAAATTGTTACAATCGTTGCAGATCAGGTTTTCTTTCCTGAAAACGTTGTTTGATTACTAGTATTGGAAAGCAGATTTAAATTTAAATATTACATAAGCTCAAACTGTTTGGAGAAATCAAACTTAGTTTTGTAAATTGCAAAATCAGCATATCCATCTACTACTTATGCGCAACAAAGACAATAAAAACCTCTGCCCTATATGATTTGTGGAAGACACTTTCTTTATTACGTTGCAATTTCAGGTGGGGAAAGCAGCGTTGTGTGTAAAGCAGCATTTTTGGTCCTGAATGTAGACAGTCACATTTTTTTTCCCCAGCAATTTTTGTTTTGCAGTGCAAACAGGCAGGAAAAAAAAGAATACAGGCTATCCAGGACCCACTGAGCCTTTTCTCCAGCCTGGTGTAAAGAATGAATTATTCAACAGTAAGCAGGCTTTCAGCTGGCCATTTGTGTGCTTTGATCTAGGAATCAGGAGTTTGCATGAATGTCTGTATTGTTATGTTTCAACAGTGTGTGAATTATTGAAAATAGAGCATCTGGTGAAGTTTACACTGCAGACGGGCTTGTAAACTGCAAATCCCCTAGTGTTGTTTAATTGTCCTGCGAGGTCATGTGACTGGGTTCACTCGGATTGGAGAAGTGTTCAGAAAAGAGTTTCGGGGGTCAGAGCCCACCCCTCCCTCCCCCTCCTCTCCGTGGAACAACAAAATGTGTAGGTGTGGCACGCAGACAGGTGCTGCAGGTATCAAAGATCTCGTGTTGTTGACATGTTCATACCCTGGGTTTTTTATTTAAAGTCACAGAGCTTTGATGAAAGATTTGAGTTGTTACTGTTATGGTCAAAAGTTTATAAAATGCTACATCAGCCTGAAAAACACCCTTTTCTCAAGCTACTTTAAATAACTTTCCTGTAATTAGAGACATTTTTGAAAGGATTTATTTTGAAAACTTTTCTTTCACCCACTGACCATCAGCTTCAAAAAAGAGAGGAAACCCTCTGTGGTAAAGCTGCAACAATTAGTTGATACATAAATTAGAGAATTTTAACAGCTTTGATAATGAATTGATCTTTTATTTTTAGGCAAAAACATTATCATATGTAAATATTTTCTGGTTTTCTTCTTTGAAAGTGGAATATCTTTGGGTTTTTGGTGGAACAAGACATCTGAAGTCATCATGGACGATAAGTTTACATTTAAAAAAATTTGCTGACATGTTATAGACCAAAACGTTACGTTTATCGTTTGTTTCTTTATGGATATTACAGGGTTTTGGGGGGTTATAATTCAAGCTGCTCATACCCAGACCAACCATTTGTTTCGTTTAGCACACAAGAGCACTAACATCACAAGACGAGGCTTTATGCTGGGTACCTTTTTTTATTTTTTATGTTTCCATACAACAATCAGATACAAACATATATCATATATCTGTGTTTTCTTGTTTATGAATTTATGCAACATGTCTCTTATATTCCACAGTTTTATACCTTTTGAGATGCACCCTTGTGCTCGGTCACGTGTTTGACCCTCGTCGTAAAAAGAAAATGCCTTTTCTTCTGATTACCTAAGATACGGCTTATTAGCACACGTGAGGTACGTTGTGGTCGCATTGTGTCATGACAAAAGTAAGATTGATAAAGAAGTGAATGTAGAATTTTCTTTTTATTATTTTGAGGGTTTGGTGCATTTCATAGAGGAGTAGAGCAGATCCATGGTATTGGTTGGCTGCAGCTGGACACATAATTAGAGTGCCTCCTTACCTATAATTTGTGTAATAGTTTTGGTTGGCGGCATGTTATTACCATATGAAAGGGCTAAGCAGGGGTCATGTGCATTGCTACAGCAATTAGAGCAGAGCTGAGGGCAGAAGAATGTTTGGAGCCGTTGTTAATTGGAAATCTCTACAAAGCTATGCTTTAATTATAATTTAGTCAGAGCTGCACTGTTTTAAACCCAATATATTCAGTTGCCATTATTTTCTGTAATAGTATGAACAGCTAGGTCTGTTTCCTTTCAAAGCATCAGGCTTTGAAGAGAATGAGATTGAATTAGATTAATTTGAAAGGCTGTGCTGCTGTGAGCTTTTTTTCATGCTAATGTCACATGGTGTTTTCAAGGGAGAACTGCATCTGGTTTGTTTAGGAGACGTACATACTTTCTGATCTGCATGCACTTGAAATATGGATATAGACCTTACAGTTGAGAGCTTTGTGTATTATTCCACAACGAAAGTTGTAATTATCAGTTGTGAATAAAGCCACACATTAGTCAGCCCGCTTTAAATATTCATTAGTCACCATTTATATTAGTTGAATATTAATTTATATCAGAGGTTCCAAGGTATTCATTGACAAAAAAATCAACATAACATTTCAAACTTAATTATTAAGTTTTTAACTGTAGCACATAATCTGCATTTGACTTTTTGTGGTGCCTAATATCAGTAATTAACTGCCAATTACTCCTACATTTCACATTCAGTCAGTAAAATCTTTCACTGGAAAACTTAACCAACTGTTAAAATTATATAACCCTCACATACCCACCAAGGACAGAAAAAGCAGTCCTGCAAGGTGTTTTTATAAACGGGTAGTTTATAGAACCTACCCGTTTATAGAACAGGTAGTGAAGAACCTGTTTTTCAGGTTCATGGTTGATCTTTCCATTTTCTGTTTGCTGTCAAGCCTAAACTCAAATATATTGCTCAGCATGTGTGTTTGAGTGTAGTGTAGTTAAAAACCTAAAACCATGAGCAGTCAAAGTGTTCAGATGACTCGCCGCGGCGGTGTGGGAATATCACCACGTGGCTCATTTGTGTGACCAATAAACCCCCCAATACAGAATGCACCTTTTTTTAAAGCAGTTTTCCAACCGCCATGAAACAACAAAGAAGAAAAAGTAATTTAACCCCTGACCCGGGCCTAATCCTTCATTTACTGTCTGCTAACACAAACAAATGGACGCGAACCAAAGGAAGCTTCTTGCCATCACTATTTTGCAGCATAGACTGAAAGCCAGACGCAGACGCCGAAGCTGGGTACACGAAATAAACCAAGCGAGGACACAACTGGGAGAGTATCATCGTTTGGTCCACGAACTCTGTCTGGATAGCGCCCAACGACACCCAAACCTCCATCAGCGATGATGCAGCTGGTGAGGGATTGTTGCCTGTCCAGCAGCTTGGGAGCAATAATTCTTCCAGAGAGGCTTTCTCCATCTGCAACAGGTTTTCAGAGTATTTCTCTTCCCCTGCTGCTGCAGTCTCCTGGCAGCACAATGTTATTTGAGGGACCAAGCAACAATAACCATTTCACCCAGATACCGAACATGTCATGTTAACCAATGCTCATGAAAAAATTCCAACACAACAGTTTTTTTCTTATCCATACAGTAAAACAAAATCCCTATAATTAGCTGACTGGTTTTAGGTCATAGTGGGTGGTGGTGGTTTCTTCAAGGGCATTATATTGACAATTATAAGTAATATAGTAGCATATTCCTTTTCTTTTTATAAATGAATTGCAAATAGCAGTTAAGTATTCAAAAATGTATTTTGCAAGGCACCAGCTAAATGCTGATAAAACCTAAAAGTGGCTTGTACATTTCAGAAAAAGTAATGATTTACTATTGAGTGGCTGAATTTGAACAAGTTAAGCGCCATTTTGCACCGTCTTTACATCTAGTGAAGTTTCCACATTTTAAGGAATTTGATATATGATGCTTTGTGGAGAAGTCTGTTTTTTGTTTTTTTACAATAGTTGGTCGTTCCATTTCTTCTCCTAGACCTGTGGAAACGTAAATGTGTAACTGGAACATCAATCAATACTGTTGACCATAGATTTCAGACAACTCTATGGTCAACAGTACTGATAGGAGTTTATGCATGTTTCTAATTAAGTGCTCAGTGAGTGTTATGAAAGTTATGAAAACATCATTGAGTACATACTGACCAATGGGTAAGAAATTATAAGAAATGTGACACTAGTATACATTTAAACATTTTTATTGCACTCAAGTTTGGTAAAAGAAAAAAGGCAGACCCACCGATGTGTGCAAAAGAATTAAAATAAATATAAACCCACCACCATGTGCAAATAAATGCACACTTCTGAAATGTTTTAAGTCCATCCCCAAACTCGACCTCATACACCAGATGCTCAACACGGCACCGTAGCAGTTGCTTCTTGGCCGGGGTCATCCTCATCTTGGTGATGACCGGAAAGTGATGCCATGATCTTTTCTGTATATTTTTCACATTTCTCTCCTTCCTTTTATATTCTAATTTTTTTCGTTTTGTTTTTATTTTAAACACATTTCTCATTTTCCTGTTCCTGCAGGTCGAAATGAGCTGATAGCCAGATACATCAAGCTCCGGACCGGGAAGACGAGGACTCGGAAGCAGGTGAGACAAAAGAGTTGCAAGAGCGTCAGAGGGCTGTCTAGTCTGAATGTGTGCCAACTGTTGCAGCAGAGAAGCAAAGGCTGACAGAGAATAACACAATGCTTAGCTGTGGAGGGGTCTTCCCCTGTCACTGCTGTGTTGAATGAACAGATGTCCCTGGTGGATTTTGACATTCTACACATATAAGAACTGTAGCTGTAGTAGGTTTGTAGGAGGAGAAATTGATTATTTAATTTCCCTGTTAACCTTTTTCTTAAAATGCAGCTTTTCATTTTCTACAGTTACAATAAATATTGTCCTTTGAAAAGAAAAGTAGCCTATGTAGTTTAAAAGTGCAACTATTCCTCATGACTAAATCATGGAGGTCGTGCACTTGGTCGGGGTAGAAGCCGTTATTAATAGGAAGGTGGAAGGCCTTGATAGATTGGTACCATCTCTGATCAAAGAGAGCATTCGCTGCAGTCAGTGTTGGAGAGTGCATCCTGTCTTCTGCAACACACTGTGTGCACTGCAGACGGACAACTCTCACCACAGAGTTTGTGCTGTAACATAGCATGTGCATGTAATATAAATAATACAGAAGGCTCTTATGTGTATCTCATAGGAATTATTACTAAACTAAATCAAAGGATAGAGTTGATTCTGATAATGCTTCAGTAACATCTTCCTTCTAAACAGGAACTTCCCTGTATGAACACTGACTTGAATGACAATGATAAACAAGCCAGTGTCTACAGTGACTTTCGATCAGTGTGTGTGAATTGATCAGTCTGGACCAGAAGGGCCGTGTGGTTTCTCTTCTCCTCGACACAGAATCAGAACGAGAGCGAGTAGTTTGCTCACAGAAACACACATCTCTTTCTGTTCTTTAGTTTGAGTGTAGGATGTGTGTGTACTTGTTTATGTTTGGGCTGCAACTAACAAGTATTTTCAGCTGACGTAAGTCAATCAAGATGTATTTAATCAGCAACTATTTTGATAATTGGATAATAGTTTTAAGTCATTTTTTTAAGAAATGTTGTCAGACAGACACTAGCTTTAGCTTCTCAAAGGATAGTTTTGACAGATTTTACTGAGTCGTCTTTGATAGCAAACTCAAAACTGACATTTTTTGTTAGTGGCAGCCCTAATTTTCATTATTGGTTATTTGCCATTTATTGTCTTGAATGTTTTGTTTATAAAATGATATAATAGTGAAACATTCCCAGTATAATTTCTCAGAGACCAAAGTGACGACTTTAAATGTCTTGTTCTGTCCAAAACCCAAAGATGTTGAATTTACAATGAGGTAACCACAGAAAATCCTCCATTTAAAGGAGGTGGAACCAGACATTTGGCATTTTTGCTTGAAAATGTATGGAAATGATTGACAATAGTTTCATTTCATTTTCTGTTGATCAATTAATCAACTAATTGTTTCAGTTCTAGTTTCAACTTGTATCAACTTGAATAGCAAGAAAACATGTTAGGTATTGAACAGTATACATACTTATCTGCAGGGGAAGCACTTGATGCCTTTTCTGTTAAATCACACCCATTTCTGCTAGATAACTCCTCTTGGGTGTGATTTGCGTGAACTGAGTCCGAGGAGAACGTAAATCCGCCCCTCAAGCCCGTCATCAACACACACATGACTTCTCTTTCAAACTGCTACCTGCACTGCTGAATGTTTCATGTGAGAATATTAAATAATTTTGAACTGTGTGAACGTCGGAGGTAAACTTGGCCGGTGAAATGCCTTGCCCAGCTCCCCTAAGATTACTAGACCAGCCAATTCTCATTCAGCACACAGCAGATCACATCTGGGTGCTCTTAATGTGTGCTAAAGGGGCCTGCATCCTCCTTAATCAGCTCACTTAAGTGACGACGACAACACAGCATATAACGCTTTATTGGCTGTTAGCTTGGTGTGTGGTTTGGAGATGCTTCTGTTATGCACCTTATCTACTTCAAGTGTTTTGTTTTTTTTAACAAAGAAATGTTTAATCCACTTTGTATTTTTTTGAGGTTTGCCTTGTTTTTTATTTTGCGTTTTCTCTTTTTTTTTTTTTTAATGGAGGTGTCTAGTCACATACAGGTCATAGCAAGAAAGAAAGTTCGAGAAATCCAAGCTGCCATTAAGGTACGTCTGGCTTTGCCCAGTTGCAGGGGGCTTTTCATTGCCATGGTTACAGGCTCTTCCTTTGTTTTCCTCCCCTCCCCTACTCCGCAGGTGTCTAGTCACATTCAGGTTCTTGCCAGAAGGAAATCTCGTGAGTTTCATTCCAAGCTAAAGGTATGCGCTTTTCTGCTTTTGGGCTTGTTGGTTGCTGTGCGTCTTAACTTCCTGTTTCCCGTGGTGACAGAGTGAATGCCTGGTGCTCTGATTCCTCCTAACTCCAATCCTCTGCCGACTTGTCTATTCACATTTTCTAACCCCCCCCACCCCTCCACATTCTCAGTCCATCTTTCACCCGTACTCAGACATGTTGTCACTGTCCTGTCGACTTGGTTTCATCTACACTTATTCACTTTTCATTACGGCTTTTGCTTTGAGTGTGGCTGCTCATTATACCCATGACTTAGTATGAAAATAGTGAAGACATTTGAAGACGTTTTTATTTCCATCAAAAAAAAAAGATAAATTATTATCTAGCATGCAGAAGCAAACTGTTCTGGTAGTTTATATGTTTGTTTTTTAATTATACAAGAGCCTGACCAATTCTGGAGAGTCAAAAGAATGATAACTATAAATTGGCCAATAACATGACACACACAAACGTTGGTAAGCATTCCTTTAATTAGTAATAATTATTAATCTTTAATAAGATACAGTACAGCTGAGGCTGATGGGAATGTCATTAAGTTTGCAAGTAGTTGGTCATAAATTAAAGTATTGGACACATTTGAAATCCTGATCTGATGATGGTGCTAAATTTAAAGTCAGGGGATCATCAAAGTGTGCAAGTCGTCCTCTGGGGACCATGAATGTTTGTGCCAAATATTGTCTAACTAAAATGTGTTGAGATATTTCAGTCGTGACAAAAGTAGTGGACTGACAGACACTTCTCAAAGAAAATCTGTAATGATGACACTTTCTAAATATTGTCAAAATATTTTTAGCATTATTTGTTATAAACTGACGTATCGTCCCAGATTTACTGGTCAGGCTCGAACTTTTACTCTATGCATACTTGTAACAATTTAGGAAAAATCTTAATTGTGCAAATGAGAAGCATGCTGGCATTGGCTTTTGGCGAGTGGCTGAGAGCTGAAGGTTCAAGAAAATCAGTCTGATGGCGGCTGGCTGTTTCTGAAATGCCCGCTCTGCTTTCTTGTTCTCCCTTCAATCTGCTGATAACTCCCGGCTCTCACAATGCCATGGCTGCCAGATGCTTTCCTTCCTCCCAGTTCAGATGTCGTAAACTCAGAGCGTCAGTTATTTCAGCAATAGTGAAACCTGGTAAAAATCACTGAAGAAACCTCTTCAGTGTGGCACATTTAAAATGGGAGCAAAGCATTGTGGAAGACATAATCTTGAATAACACTGACCTGTAATTTAAGGTTTTCTATGAAGTAATGTTTGTATATCAAAGGACACTCCCCCCATGTTCCATTTTCTTGGGGAGCCGACTATACGTTTTGACTTTCACACTTTGCTCAACTCCCAGTATTCAACATGATTTAATGACCCCTCATTAATCCCTGTGTGTGTGTGTTTGTGTCCATGTTGAGAAACAGAGTTGGACAGGCCGCTAGCCACATGAATGCCTGGTCTTTCAAGGGCACAGGCGGCTGTCTGAAGAAAAACAGACAGCTTTTGTACAAATCCCTGTCTGTCTCTCATTTAAAGCAAATTAGAGTTCAGGGCAAAAGAGAAATACAAGTGTGCCCTTCATTTTAGGGGGCATCAATGAAAACCTGCTGTTTCTGGTCTCTGTTATGGCATTAAAGTGAAATTACAGTCATTACGTTACTGTTCTGTTGTTTTGTCTTGAGTGATGACTACTGATCATATTTTGAAAATTATAAGAACAAGACATTCCCACTGAGACCAAGGATCATTTGTAATCACAGTTTTCATTATTGAGTGTTCATTATACATCTGTGTTGTGTGAAGAAGGCTTAACTTAAAGTAAAATGTTTTTTTAATGATGTTTGGAGCTGCAACACTGGGACTTTAACAGTTTAAAAGTGTTGAATTACTCAAGAAATGGATCACACATTTACAATAACAACCCTGTTTGTTTGTATTTAGGTTACAAGTATGGTGAGTATTGATTTTCTGTTACGCCGTTTCTGCTTTTATTAGGGGCTGCCGCATCCTTCAGCTGTTAGTTTTGCATTTGTGCTCTTGCCATAGTGACACAATAGCTGCCCAGTGTTTCCCCAGTTTTTTGGTGTCTGTCTGTGTCATCACACTGTTATCATACCGTATCTTGACTGTTCCCAGCATGCTTACCTTTAGCTTCTGCCACCAGTGAGTCTGCATGGGTTTTGCTAGCGTGATGTAGTGAGGTGCACTTCTGCAGGCTTTTGTCTCTCTCTACGAACTACTATTCCATTAATGTACCATTAACATTTACAATTAGTGTAGATATGTCCTGATCATTTAAAAACCTCCGGTCCAAAGATGAACGAACTGGAGCTGCAAAAGACTCCTCACCAAGTTGGATTGGTGTCCTTCAGTTTTACTTGAGAAATTCTTTACAATGTTTAGATGTGTTTTGACATGCAGACAAAAGCAGCCTTGATAGAAGTGCTCGATAGAAGTATTTTTGTGGTAGGTAGTCAACAAGCAAACATTGGTGCATACCACTGCTAACCATTGTGTATTGGAATTCATTTACATTGTTTTGAACATTCCTTTAAAAAAAAAAAAGCCCACTCTTAAATAGCAACGTAGATGCATCTTCTTTTAACCTGCTTGCTGTTTACTGTTGTAAGAGAGGTCAGTGGTGCTTTCAGTGTGTTTGGAGTCTGGTTGTTGCTACCTCTGCAACACGCCCCACCTCTCCCTTCTGTGTGAGTGCTAAGCCTTTTGTGACTGCTGTTAAAGGACCAAGCTGTGAAGGACAAAGCCCTCCAGAGCATGGCCTCCATGTCCTCGGCTCAGATTGTCTCTGCCACGGCTATTCACAACAAGCTCGGCCTGCCAGGCATCCCGCGCCCAGCCTTCCCTGGAGCAGGGGTAAGACCCTTGTCGGCACCACACTATTGATCCATCCTGCCCTGGTTCAACCCAGGGCAGCCATGGGGCCAACCACGCCGGCACCCAGGCCAAATCACATTACACACCACAGCTTTGCACAACTGCCCCTATCAGATAAGCCTAGATCAAAAGGAGTGGTAGTCAAGATAACTACATCCACTGAACATGGAGCTAAGAGTCATTTTGATCTTCTTGCGAACAGCTGCTCCGAATTTGATGATCTTTGTTCTTTATTGTCTAATTCTCTAGCTATGGCAGGGTATGATATCGACTGGTCAGCCAGGATCCTCACAAGAGTAAGTATCACACTTACTTAAACTCTCAAAACGTTTCAAAATATTTTTCAATGGGAGTTTTACTTCAAATTCTCATTCTGTGTTCCAGTATTAAGCCTTTCACACAGCAAGCCTATCCCATCCAGCCAGCAGTCACAGCCATTTCAAGTGAGTATCCGATTCAAAAACTTTCAAGGACAAATGACTCAAAATGTCATCAAAAAATAAATAAATCACTTTCTACAATTATTAGCTGAAACTTTTACATCTCCACCCCAGTGTGCCAACTTTTGACTGTATTCATTCTCCACATGTGCATTGCAAAACCTCCATAGTTGTTCAAATCTGTTCCTTTTAATCTTCCTGTGAGAACTGGCAGATTGTCTCGCTGTAAAACAAATATGTTGATAAAGAGGTCTAAAATGCTTGAGATAGCAACAACGATTAAAGCAGTTTCTGATACTTTGAACCCACCTACATTTCCCCCACAGCACCGTATCTACAGTGTAAAGTAAAGGTTGGGATTTATGGATCTGGTTTGAGACTTTCTTTAATTAAAAAATTGTTAGCAGCCAATTCTTGATTGTAAGATTTTAAGCACATAATATTCTTCAAATGTTATCAAAATGTAGCAGTTAATGAAACTGCAGAAAATCGTGTCATGCAACTTCTTTAGCTTCCTTCAGAAATGTTTTTTGTTGAAACTTTGGGCTCAAAAGTTTGATGAAAAAGAAAATCTAACGTGTAATTCTCAAGACGTGCACAGACCACTGATTTATTCTTACCTATGTTGAGTTTTTTGTGATTTAGGAATATTGTAAATTAGATGAATGCTTCTGTGTCAAATTTAAAAATAGAAACATGGTTTAAAAAGGAAACAAAACCACGTACACCACAGAACGTCATCTTATATTAAATCAATCCCAAGACTATTCTTTATTACAGTAGAACACAAATGTGATGAAAAATGAATTTAGATTCATATTTAGAATATGTATTATATTTCACTTTTAGTTTATTTCTAGAGCTTGCCATAAACAATATTTTGTATTTCTCCCCAATAGTCCTTTTATTTTAAGAAATATTTTGGAAATAAGAAAATATTGATGAATCCTACTAAAGCACAAGAGGAAATCTGTACATACAAATGTTTTGTGAAAGATGCCCAATGTGTTGCATTGCTATGACCTACAGAAATGTTTTCAAAGGCAGCTACGGCTGCAATTTCAACATGAATATTGAATTAATTCAGTTTGTGAATTACTGGGCATTTTTATTTAAGTTAATGATTAGTGTAACCAGCAACAACATCAGGACAACGTTTCAAAAACTCCCAACATATGTCCCTGAAACCTTAAAAAAAAAAAATTAGTTCTAGTGTCTTAAAACGAACATATTCACCCTGCCCTGTAAAACAACATCTTTCATTATTCTGGTGTTACTGCAGGTTACGAATCCACAGCGCCTCCGGCTCCCACGGCACCAGCGTGGCAGGGCCGCTCCATCGGTACATCTAAACTCCGGCTGGTGGAGTTCTCCGCCTTCCTAGAGCACCAGAGAGACCCGGACTCGGTGAGTAGAGCATTATACTGATGCATGAAATATCACTATCTCATGGTATCCATTCCCACCTCTTATCACCCAGTCCATCCCTCTGAATACACTGGGACATTTTCCCAGGCAGACAGTCAGCTGAGAGGAGGCCAAAACAAGCTGAGGGGGAAGAAGCCCGGCCTGTAGGGACACGCAGCATGAAAATCTGCAGATATAATGAAGGACTGTATATTAATCAGGTCCTTTAAAAGCCAAAACTATACTACAGAGACGATCCACAGACTCACCAAGTGTGAGTTAACAAAATCAGCAAGTCTCACACTTCTTGTTTGCTTTAGAAATGTTTTAATGTTTGTCCACATTTTCCTGTGCACTTTGATTTGGTATTAATACGGTATGACAACAGTCATTAATCTTACATTCAGCCTAAATTGAAATTGTTGCATTTGCCCTAAAGGCTACGCGCTGGAGAGGCTGCTCTGTGAGCTTTTAAACTGAAGTGCAGCACCACGACAGGGCTTCATTCAGTCATGAGAGCAACCGACCTCTGAAAATCAAATGTTCTCTGATTTGCCGCTTCTCTTTTTGCTCTGCATCATACGTTTGTGGTTTGAGACCACAATTTTGGTTCACTTATTTAAAACCAAATCCAAATATTCTCAGTTGAAAAGGAATAAAGCAAACCTAAATGTTATTTAAACATGCTCTCACTTTTCATTCCATATTGTCAATTTAAGTTGAATGTTGTTGCCTTTTATGCTGAAATATTTATTTCCAATTCTGAATTATGCTTACCATTAGCTTTTGAGAAAATTAATTACTTTACTGTATGGTTTTGCCCAATTTAACACTTGAGGCAGCTCTATATTGGTCAGAATTTGGGGTTGCACAGCTTTTTTGCGTATAATAAAGTCACAACACAGAATGTGGGTGAAGCCTGGCTTGCTTTAATACAAATAAGGGGATCAGTTTGCTTTTGGCTTTAGTGGAGCAGAATGATACTACCTCATTTGTACATCATAAAATAACAATATGCCTAAAACCATGGAGACAGCCAAATAAAACGCAATGTTGCATAGGGTTATTTCTCATCATCAGAGTGTATTGTTACCAATCCAATTCCAGTTACCACTTGCTTATTATGCTATCAAAATCCAGACTGGATAGACTTTTTAAAAAAATGATACTACCTGAAATAGAAAATGTGTTAAAGTATGTTTCTAATTCTATTTATTTACTCTTTCAGTACAACAAGCACCTATTTGTACATATCGGACAGACAAATCATTCCTACAGTGACGCCCTGCTGGAGTCGGTGGACATTCGTCAGATTTATGACAAATTCCCAGAAAAGAAAGGAGGCCTGAAGGAGCTGTATGGAAAAGGTCCCCAGAATTCCTTCTTCCTTATAAAGTTCTGGGTGAGTCGATATCACCGTGACCTCTTGCACATTGTGAAACGTTTGATGGCAGATCCTGTTCAGTCTGTTCAGGTTAGTGATTGGCTGTAATCAGTCCACACAGAGAAGATTGCTCTCTTAATGTTTGCAGAATGCACTCTGCTATATTTGGACTTGCATAGCAGGAGAGCTTTTGATCAAAGCACTCACTAATTCAATGTAATATCTCCAAACAATGGAGTGACCTGGTTGCACTCCTAATGGCTGTTTAAACATTGCATGTATTTCCTCCCTGATGCAAAATGCTAACTAGCGGCAGCCAACAAAGTAGGACCGTATGCACTTGGACCAAGTCCCCTCAAATTCCTTTTGAAGTGACCGACCAATCTAAATTTCAAATGAAAGACAGAATCTGCACAATAATGAATGTATAACTGCTTTGCTTAATGAAGGAGGAGAATGTTGTAGGAGGATGTCTCCTCCTTTTGTATCCATAATGAACAGGATGTTGAGGGCATAGAAAGGCTGCCCTTCGGGAGCAGACCCCGTTCAACCTTTTTAAATCCGTCTTTTAACGTAACTTCATTGAATCCTCTTTAGAATCTTGTTTCCAATATGGACACATTAACATGCTTATTCAGAGATCTTCTAATATGATATGCAATGTTCATGTGTAATCTCCACAGCTCTTGATCAGACGGTGACAAACAGATTCTTAATGCAGAGTTGAACATTTTTAGATTCCACATTTAAACCAAATTCTGAATTCCTCTTTAAAAGGCCAATTACAGATGTGCCGTGTCTCAATGCCTTACTAACTTTATAATCAACATACTGAACTGTTTTATACTAACAGGAAAAGATCATGCCTGCGCTGTCAGTGTCAGTGAATCTGTAGCTCCATTTGGTTTTATGGACATTTCTATATCTGTCCGACTGCAACTTGACTGTTTTGGTTCACTCTCACCGCTCTCATAGTGTCACTTTTGGCTGAAGCTCTAAAAACCCACCTACCAGACTGCATTTAGAAGCTGAAGGAGTTAGTAGAGACCAAAAGCAGAGCTAAAAGAAAGTGAATGTTGGACTGACATTCATCAAGTGGTCAGAAATACGACTCCAAATAAATTTTATAACAGTTTGCTAACTTGTTCACCATATTTATTTAAAAAAGTGATGAACGTTCTGTTCACAACTTGTTTCCGCTGCCCCCAAGTGGCCAAGAAAAGTATTTTCTTTATTGCAGCTTTATCAGTGGGATAGCATTTAGTCAAATTCTCTGTGGCGTTCCTGGAGTTGTTTAACCACCATCATGTTTGGGTTTTTTCTGTTTTACAGCTGTGAAAAGCTCCTCCATTTCCTTTGTGCAATGCATTGTGGGAGAATAAATGCATCAAGGGCACATTCAAAAATCCGGAGGTTTTAGTTTAGTTTTACTTTTTTAGTGAATCGACCTGGACGATTCTTTGCAGATATTTTGTGTCAACAGATAACAAGAAATCGCCAAACCAGGTTAGAGATCATTTAGAAAGACACGGTGTCTCCATGACAACTCGTTCACCAGAGGGCAGTGACATGTCCCGCTGATATTTTTTTGATCACAGTTCTATAAAACAATTAACCTAAAAAGGGATCCATATCAAGATTTATTGTTTATGTAAAAAAGGACTATTGGCCAATATATTGTTTTCTGATGTTTTTTAACCAAATATCTGTCGGTGAAAAAATCCAGAACCGGTTGTTCTGTTTCTTTTAGCACATCTTGATTTTCTCTTTTTGAGCTGAGTAAAAACATGTGGATGGTTTGCACTGTTGTGTGCGAGTATTGATCAGATTGTGTTATTGTTTGGAGGTTAATTGACACTACCCACAGATGATGATGATGATGATGATTATTCATTGGGTGTGTTACAGATAATTCACATGAAGGGGCCTTAAAATCATTTCCTGGTGTTCTCTGTGATCCTTTTAATAATTAATTAGTTGGTTCCGATAACTTCGATGTTACACTTTTAAAAATGTGTACACACACGCACGCATGCACGCTTGTTGTTATGTTATGATAATTATCCAATTAGTTTAAGTTAAAGAGTTGCCTCATCACTTATTCTTCCATACACTTACAAAATAAATCTCTGGCACTTTTTTTATTTGACCATTTTAATAAACTGTATTTACCTCTTTTTACCGTGGTTGTGTCTGTTTATTCCTGGGAATTTAACCCTAAAAACAGAAATGAATGCCACTGAACGCTGTCTTTTTTCCCTCTGGTTCCCAGGCTGACTTGAACTGTAACATTCAAGATGATACTGGATCTTTCTACGGAGTCACTAGTCAGTACGAGAGCTCAGAGAACATGACCATCACGTGTTCAACAAAAGTATGCTCCTTTGGCAAGCAGGTGGTCGAGAAAGTTGAGGTATGAACTCCTTCCATCTTGGAAGCAATGGCTAAAAGCTGTGTAATACAATGAGTATCTACACTATACCCATGTTTTTTGGTTTTTAAAGTTACTGTGTAATTAATTCATCGTTTCTCTTGTTCCTCAGACTGAATATGCACGGTTTGAGAACGGACGCTTTGTTTACCGGATAAGCCGATCTCCCATGTGCGAATACATGATCAACTTCATCCATAAGTTAAAACATCTGCCAGAGAAATATATGATGAACAGTGTGCTGGAGAACTTCACTATCTTATTGGTAATCAACTCACTGACCTGAGTGGGTCCTCCTCCCTCCCCCCCGTCAGGGTGTGTGTCTCCAGCTGGGGGGTGTTGGCGGGCCTTGGGATGAGTTTCTCGCTGGTCTCACATTGCTCTCATTCCACAGGGGATGAAACAGTATGAGGAGCCTCATTATCTGCAGGGGATAAGAGGGGGCAGGAACCCCTGTTATTAGCCATCACACGGGGTCGTACCTCCTTTCTGTTCCGATTTTGAAAGCTGCCTTCACCCAGAAATCAATAATCACAATGATGACAGTGTTGACAGACAGATGGATAATAAAGAGATACATATTATATGAATCTCTTGTGGCTGAAATGCCACTTTCCTGATGTACAGTTTGTGAATGTTTGCCATTTGCTCATAAAGCTCTAATGAGCATTTTCATTAGTTTTATAAAGAACATCACTGCTTGATTTTAGGTTTAATACGAGCATAATGTCCTGGGCAGCAGCTAAATCCGTTTACTTTCTTAACAACTGTTGGCGGTACATTTTCATGATGAAAGATTCCACAGAACAGTTTCTATTGCGTCCTTAACCACATTTATGCTTTGTGGTTAATGGCGAGGCCTTGTAGACGGTTACAAATGCTTAAGTTCAGTATTCTCTTCAGCTCCACAGAGCCAACATTAAGACACTCGAAGGGCGTCTACGTCCACTCGTTGTTGAGTACTACTTCGGAAGAGTTTCATTTTTTTTATGTGCTTTTCCTCAAAGATTGATTATTGGGAAACAGGACCCTGCTCTCTTGAATTTATTCTTGCGTTTTGTTGTTTTGAAAAAGATGTCAGCTACTTCTCTACTTGAAAGTGACCGTCTCTTCTCTTGCAGGTGGTGACGAATCGAGACACCCAGGAGACGCTGCTATGTATGGCGTGTGTTTTCGAAGTTTCAAACAGTGAGCACGGCGCCCAGCATCATATCTACCGACTGGTAAAGGAATGAAAGGCTCCGAGGCTCCGACCACCCCCCCCCCAGCTCAGTCTCCCTCTTTTCATAGACTTAACCTCAAAAACAAGTGGCAGTGCCTCTACCTGAAAGTTACACCTACAATGCTTTTTGGTCATGGTATCGGGTGAGAACAGTTGTTATAAATTAGTTTTAATATAAAGTGTTTGTCATTTGACTGCAGTTGTGAATTGCGGTACAGTTGTTTTATGTTTTTAAATATGGGAATTCTCATTTAAAATATGTTGAGTTGGTCTATGTTGGGTATAAATGTGGCTGTTCTTAAATAATTTACTAGATTAATTTGGTAAATGGAAATATTTGTGTTGTCTTCTGCTTTGTTATGTAGACTAAGAAAAAAAAAAGAAAGCACGCTGGCCTTTTCTGTCAGCGGCCTGATGTGGTCTGTGTAATATGTGCTTTATGTCTGTAGTTCATAATTTGTGAGCATACACACTGTCCATATACAGACTTGCACCCACAGCCAATAGATTTTCCAAAGAAACTGAACTAACAACACTACATAAACAGAAGTTGGAAGCAAGTGGTCATGAATACTGCAAAAACTGCCATTTCTAAAAAATGTAATAACATCTCATCTTTCACAACTATATATTTATCCCTGTTGAAGCACTCCAAGTCTTAGACACTAACAGAATGAATGCACTGTGAAAAATGTTAACATTTTGCCTGCATCTGCTCCATAAATGTAGGACGTCTTACCACCTGCTACGCATTTATGTGCTGCAAATGAGTCTTATCTCTGTGACAACTGATGAGCATGTTTAGGTTTTAGACGGGTGAAAGTGCTGCTTAAAATGACTCATCTTGTCCAAAAGCACTTTGTTCCCCTTCCTGGACTTGCCTTAGTGACGCTTCTTTCTGTTAGATCTGTGGTTTTAGAACAACCGTCTGAATAATCAGAACACTACAAATCACTTGCAGACATCGCGGTGTAATAACTCCAAGCGGAGAGTGTTGCTGCCTTCATGTTCGCACGATGTTCACATGTTTCTGTGGCCTACACCGATCTCCAGCCTTAAAACATGTTATAGCTGTGTGAACTCCAAAAGATGCCACTAAAACTGTGATCTCTATGCGGGAAGACCCTTTCTATGTTTGCATTGTGTAAGAAATTCACAATATTATCTGCCAAAGTGTAGATGTACAGTGCCTTAGAATATACTCTAACATTACCCTTTGCTTTGTTTCAAAGTCTAGAATCAGTTTTGTGGATAAAACTGGCAAAAGAATAACTCATCGGTATATTACTTGGTACATCTTCACGTGTGAGAAATGTTTCTTATAATTGGTACACTCCTAGGAACACAGTTTTTGTTGTGAAGTGGCAGTACACTTATGTTAAATTAAGTTATAATAACAGTAACGGTTATAATGCAGGTTATATTTTTCCTCTATAATACGGTGTAACATGTTCCTTAAACATCAGCCTTTTTCAAAGAGCGGACAATAAACACAGACTGACTGCCTTTCCTGTTGAACAAGACCAAAAATCCAGAGATCCAGTCAATCTTTTGTCATGTCCTCCTGCATGGTAGCAAGGAAGTGCCTTTGGTTTAAAATTTCCAGCTTCAAAAAGATTAAAAAGAAATGAAAAATGTAATGATGCTAGACCAAAAACGAGACATAAGTGAAACCAATCACCACATTGCCTTTTTTAAAGGATTGTAATGAGAGCAGGGGAAAGCTGGTTACTGGTAAAATAAATTAATGATGATATATTCATTTTTATTACGTTGAAAATTGATTTGGTCAAAGGCTCACAAGACCTGCTGATAACGTACCGCCGCTGACTGCATGCAGGATGTCAACTCAGAAAACACTGCAGCTGTCTGCTTTGTGCACACTTGCAGGTTCAAGTGTTTTTAAAAAAAACCTAAAAGAATCTTTTGGAAACATTATGTTTCCTCTGTTCAGCGACCACACCCTCGCGCGATGTGAGCGGCACGTCACACTCACACTTTACGTTCGATGACGCAGACACAGCTGTGATGTCGACGAGGCAGGGACCGACGCAAGCTTTTAGCATTTATTGTCTTTCTGAACGGAAAGAGTCAAAAGGTTATTTTATTGCTGAACAGTCCATTTGGAACTGTTTTATTGTGGTTAAACCTGAAATTGTTTCCAAAGCCTGTTTGAGATGCTGTTCCAGAAACTACAACTACGTTTTCCAACTGCTAGTGTGGACGAGGCCGTCAAGGTTAATATTTGTAAAGACCATAGCTACTCAAACATTTACAGTTTCTTACAAAAAATTATAATCATCTAAAGTATTTTAACTGAAGAAGCTCTAAATAACTGCAGACAATGTCTCTGGTGGATGCAGATAAAGTTCAATCATTCAGTATTTTGCCACAGTCCTGTGGACACTGTGGAGTTTTAATAGGCTTTTTCCTATGTTTACCCTGTGTATCCGTTCACATTTATTGATTACTTAGTGAGATGTTCCTGTTTTCTTATTGTACTTGTATACAGTTGTACTTGGTTTTGTGATTACATTGTCTGTGTACTGCAAGCCCAATAAGATGGTCATGATGTTGCTGCTGCACTGCTGGTACATTTTGACATGTCGTTTCAACACTGAAACAGCAGGACTGATGCCTTCGATGGCACGAATGTCTGGTGGACCATTTGCAGAGAAAATGGACGTAAAAAAAAGAAATTATAAAAAAATTTAAAATCAGCTAAGTTGAGGAATCATGCTGCAAACATATCAGCAGTTTAGCTTTTGTTATTTGTAATTCTGTCGAAGAGTAGGTACTGGTACCTTTTTAGTTTTTATGACCATTTTCAGATGGTGGCTTTAAAAAGTGATTTTTCACACGGCTCACGTACAGTTATCATACACACATTTGGGTTTTTGTGTGCAGATTTGTTTTTGTAAAAAGGTGCTTTGTACAAAATTATATCTTAGCTTTTCTCGGTACAGATGTGTGATATCTTTTCGTATCCATGACAGTGAAGTGTTGGCGCAGAGGGGAGAAAAGAAGCTCTGCGATGTTTCTGTGTTCTGCATATGGTCTTGTCTTTGCTCTGTAACATTATGATGCCTTCTTAATAGTAGATATTTTGTAGCTTTCTAGATACTTTGTATGTATGCAATATTGAAGTTAAATAAATCTTAAAAAATATGGCCTCATTTTGTTGTCAATTAAACATTTATCATCATTATTGTGTTGAAGATTTGAGTTTTGTTTGTTTGTTTGTTTTCCCTTCTTAATGACTCCACACAGAAACGTATCCGTCTTCAAACACTCCCCGAGTGACTGTTGGCTGTTTTCGTCATAGTCATCATCAGTTCTTTTATATATTAACAGAAACCTCTATTCTTTAATAAGTTAAAAGAAAAAGAGAGACCTTAAATGATCATTTAACACACTACAAAACACACACACTAAACTTCCCCCATATGTGCCCACAGGATATATACACACAAGTTTACTAACATACATATGCATACATACATCTTTATACATTCACATAAATATGCCCACATACACTCCTTCTCTATAAGAGCAACGTACCTCTGCTGGGAGTGACAATGTACCTCCTCCACTGGGACAGAAGCTGCACTGCTCCTTGCCTGTGGGCTAACTAAAGCAGTATTACAGGCGCCGTCCATTTAACTCTTCAACTGCACAAACCTCAGATCAACAGCAGATGGAGCCGCCACTTGCTTTACGTTTAACTGCCCCTGTTTCACATGTAAGGGAGCATATTTGAATGAATGCCGCTGTGGTAACAGAAACCATCACCAGAGGGAGACATTGCGTAACAAAAAAAGCAAATGCATTATGATTTCCTTCCTTTTGGGTTAAAGGCAACAGCAGACTGATAAATTGTGTAATTCAAGTCACATACAACATTTGAAAACAAACCATTTGCAACGTAATCTAAATATTTGACTGAAAACAGAGACAGATCAAAAACTCAAAAAGGCCCAACCAATAATCATCTGAGCACCTGCACTACAGGTATCAGAGGATATTGTGTCTGTCAACTAAAATTGTTAGCCGGTTTTCTTGAACGTGTTTCAAAAAATTATTTTAAAACTACTAATTTAGAAATTATGTCAGCTGATTTCTGTGGTTTGGCAGTAACCCTTTGGAGGCAGTAAAGTCTAGGTGAGAGTTCACAAAGGCAACATTTAGTCAGAAAATAGCGATTGTTGAACTGATTATGGCGTCTGGGCTCGAGGGGTTCTCAAACTATACTGCAGGCAGAAAATCAGCACGAGAACGAGCTCGAAACGGAGTCTTTCTGTGGGATAACTTAAAACACTACTCAACCGAGTTCAATTCAAAGTGGTGCCCAAACTGAATCGTTTTCGGAGTGCATGGCACCATCATGTGGTCATTTATACAGAACTTTACGCTGTAAATAATAACTCCTGGACTGTGAGGGGTTAGAGCAAAATGTTTGAACCTGGCATCTGTGGTTCAAGTCCTCTTTCACCGACTGATCCTACATGTTGTGATGGCAATGTACCTGTAGGTGGCACCACACTAACATGTTAATTACTTTTTTAATTATAGGCCTTCATGGTCGTGAGTGTGACTATTTTCAATTTGTAATTTATCCTTGTACGGATCCATAATAGATAAAAGATATGAGTAAATGTCAGACTGATTGTCTACACTCGTGCGTTCAAATCAATTCAATTCAATTCAATTTTATTTATATAGCGCCATATCATAACAAAGTTATCTCAGGGCACTCAATCACATGGAGCCGGTCGAGACCAACTTCCACACACACAAAGACCC